>RQTK01000116.1:383663-402291 GCA_003991915.1 Elysia chlorotica | reverse complement strand
GAAGAAGAGAGAGAGAGGGAGAGAGAGAGAGAGAGAGAGAGAGAGAGAGAGAGAGAGAGGGAGAAAGAGATGGGTTGAAATAGACAAAAAATTATGACGACCAATGAAATAAAGATAGCATAAAAGAAGGGGTACAGGTAAACCATAAAAATCAATATCGGTTCAGCCGATCTTCATTTCTGTCCCAGAACCCTTCACCCCAAAACCGTTTTCCCCAAGAAATCGCCCATCGCGGATAGAAGTGAGGGCAGTCGAGCGATCTATATCTGAACACGTACTAATGATTAGTTCTAGGGGGCGATATGTCCTGGCGGGACTCAAACCGGTGATTATCAGCTGACTGGAAATGGATGGGTGTTTGGGGCGCTACTCAAAGCATATCTGTGAAAAAAGCCCCAATGTTTATATTACTGTTTCATCCGTGTGAAGAAGGATAACGGAGAAACAGCTAAAGGCAGGTTGTTTTTCTTAGAGGTGGTTCTTTGTAGAGGAAGCTCTCTCCTAGATTAATACTTCTCTTAGGTTACCAAGGAGGATCAAGAAAGGCGACGGGTCCGACACTTGAGGCAATGGGGGATTCCCGAAATGCATCTTATATAATATATGTATACAGAGAGAGGGAGCGGGATAGAGAGAGAGAGAGAGAGAGAGAGAGAGAGAGAGAGAGAGAGAGAGATAGCTTTAAATATACAAATGCAAGCATATAATTATAAAAACTAGAGTAATAAAGATAGCATAAAAAGACAATTACAGACAAAACGATTTATTGAAAATTAAAGGTTGGTAGAGGAAACAAAAAAAATCAATATCGGTTCAGCCGATCTTCATTTCTTTCCCAGAACCTTTCACCCCAAAACCGTTTTCCGCAAGAAATCGCCCATCGCAGATAGAAGTGAGGGCAGTCGAGCGATATATATCTGAACAACCACTAATGATTAGTTCTAGAGGAGCGTTCTATATCTGAACACCCACAAATGATTAGTTCTAGAGGGCGATATGTCCTGGCGGGACTCAAACCGGTGATTATCAGCTGACTGGAAATGGGTGGGATTTAGAAGCTCTGCCCAAAGCATTTCTGTTCCAAAGTTCCAAATTATTACATTACTGTTTCATCCAGGGATTTGGGAGGGGGGGGGGGGCAGTGAAGAAAGATCGAAAGCGACGTTTTTGTTTTTGGAGGTGGTTCATTGTAGAAATTTCCTAGATTAATACGACTCTTAGGTTGCTAAGTAGGATCATACAAAGCGACGGGTCGCAATACTAATCTTTGACAACGTTGCGTGCTCTCACACATGAGACGATGTGGGCATACTGGGACTGCAGTTTTTGAAAAAGGTTGGTAATTGTGCTTTTAACTGTGGTGCCAATAAAAAAATGCAAACACACAAGATGACAAAATTGAATTAAATTTTATCAATAAGCAAACACCGAAAACTTAAAACGGAATAAAAATTATAACAAGCATGGATTTACATGAGTGGCCAAGCCATGAATATAGTATAACAAAACTATCAGTAGAAAAGTTTAAAAAATTAAACACATCATATTATAACTAAAAGGTTGTCTGTTGGTTTTGTAGGTTCGTTACGTCCCTCGTCAACAGCTAGACCATGTCGTTAGCCTGCCCCCTTTCTTTACTTGCAGGACTTAGAAGTCCCACTATTTTAAAATACCAATAACACCGTCAAAATTTGGTTTAAGGTGATTTACATAAATGCAGCCTACCAAATTCTCCATTTTTTGAGCCATCAGAAACTCAAGCAGTCGGTTTTTAGTAATGAAGTTTCAGTAAGTGGTATACTGCGAAAATCAGTCCAACAATTTTGCAACAGGATTTTCGGAAAATTGTCATTTTTTTTCATAAATTCCTCTAATTCTTTGTAATCTATAAAAAGTCATATCATGAAAAGGAATAAAGGTAGTAGGTTGAAATTTGGAACACTTCCGTAAAAGCGCTTTTGCTCCCAAAGACATCAATTTTTTTTAAAACCTTCAATTTTGAAGGTTTTTGGTAAAGAAAGGGTTTTAAGATTCACGTCTAGCGTCTAGAGCAGGCATGCAAAAACTCCCGTTTCAGCGGTTCACGTTAGAACTGAAATTATGAAAAAAGAATGAGTAATAAAAAGAGGTACTGCGGTCTAACAGTATTGTTATGAGATGGTTTTAGGTGGAAAAAAATCGTAGTGCAGTACTATGAGGGAAACACAAGAGGTGATGGTCAAATACCATTAACAACCAGTCATGATTTAGAATAATAGGCGTTATATTATGTAAATAGATGTATTTAACAGGCAGATATGAGAGAACAAAAGAGCAACATAATGACATCAAAGCGGGAAAAAAAGAGAATACCCTCATAAGTTAATCTGATGAGGTCGAAAATGGCTAAACGTCGTTATGGATTTCCATTACCTATAGTTTTGTCATTTATTATTGTGTCCCTTAGGTACCAAATTGAGTGAAGTTATTTTAAAGAAAGTTATAGTTACTGCCTTTTTTTACTTGCATTCATATTATATCTGCTAGTGTCCTTAGCGACTCAACAAATGTGCTTTTTAGTGTTGTTCTCTCCTGAATACTTTTCTACACTCAATAATGTATACAAACAAAAAGACGAGAATGCTACAATAGCATGCTAATACTATGCAACAGACTATTGCATTATGCGACTGTCTTGCCACAAGTAATTATGTTAACTCAATAACCAATCTTGCTCCAGACTTGTTTCTCGGTCTCTCATACTGGTCATCCATCGTCTTGGGGTTACAGTATAGGTCCCAATCACCAGTATGAATAATAATTACGCATTTAATGCAAATAATGTATGGGCTGTGGAAGACTCATGGTCGATCGATGGCATGGGGTAAGTTAGAACTCAATGTTTAGGATTGTAGGTCTATGCTATGGGCGGTAAGTACAATGTCGCGGTAGTTTACAAATCGTCGTAGGAATAATGCGACTAGGGAGGCTTACGACAAGTCGTAATCTACCGCGACAGAGTACGCACTGTTAAATATGACTGTACAGAGTATAATATAGATCTATATTACGTTGATTACATATTAGTTTTTACCAGTTTTGCTTGAAGGAAATTGATTTGTGGAAAAAAACACAATTATATTTCCGATCTACCTTCATAAATCTCGAAATGACGTCTATATCTCTCCAAAAAGCCATTAAATCCACCTGTACCTCTTAGTTCTTCACTTTTTCTACCAGCGGATTAAGTATCTCTCTCTCTATTTCTTTCTCCGTCTTTCTCTCTCTCTCTATTTCTTTTTCTGTCTCTCTCTCTCTCTCTCTCTCTCTCTCTCTCTCTCTCTCTCCTATCATTATTTTTCGTCTCCATGAATTTCTCTGGGAAATTGCCCTCACACAAAATCATTCTATTTTGAGTGTCTCATAAGCTGTGCACCAATAGTTCTTTTCTTGACCAGCGCCTCACCGTGCGATTTAGTCCCCGAACTCTGTTGCCCCCACCTAGGTGAGAAGATCACTTTGAGCGAGGCTATCACAAAGAAAGTTCAACATCCATCCAGTTTTTTCTCGCGATACAAAGTGTTTACTCACCTTGGGCAATGCTCACCTCTACAGAAATGGCTCGTTTTGTCCCATAGGAATCAAAACCTGTTTTGGTTGGCGTTGACCTAAAAGGATTTCAGGCAAAGATTAATCCAGAAGTAATTATTTTGCGAGCCACGCGTTTCTGCTTGATTTGGTAGAGATAATTGTTTTGCCATTAAGTCTTAAACATCGTCGAACAGTTAGCTGTTTCTTCATTGTTGTTGTAATATTATTGAATATTGTGGTAATGGACCACTCTTGGTAATATTAAACTACTACTACTACTACTACTACTACTACTACTACTACTACTACTACTGCTACTACTACTACTACTACTACTACCATCACTAGTACTGCTATTATTATACAGTATTTATATGGACGTGTTGGATATATGAAGAGAGAGAAGGATATGAAGAGGAAAGAGATAAATAGAGAGAGAGGGAGATAGGGATAGTTAGATAGAGATAGAGAGAGAGAGAGAAAGAAAGAGAGACAGAAAGAGGGAGGTTTGTGAGAATGGTTGTCAGTGGAAGGAATTGAAATGGGCACGTAGCTGAATCAAATATAAAAAAATCTCTAGAAGAACAATAATATTTACCATCATTGACATGTACTTTAAATTAAATAAGAAATTCCAAGGTTGTTTTTTTTTCTTGGCATTCTTTTGTATTCCTATTTAATGTTAATTCAATCATACATACATGTGTGCAGGTACAAACTGAACTTAACTTTAATTAAACATCGTCTATGAAAAAGACGCTCTAATTTCAAGAAAAAAAAACTAGTCATGCATAATCTGCCTGGGTTCTATTTTGTTTCAAATTATAATACGAGTAATAATCGGATTTTTTTCGTTTTTACATTATCATTATTCTGATTAAGCACAGTAAGATCTATTTACAATTTAAAAAAGGCGCCGAAGTAAATATATATTACAATTTAAAAAAAAGGCGCCGAAGTAAATATATAATTTACAATTCAAATACCCAAAAATTGAATCTGAATAAATAATTGAGATCGAGATTTTTTAAATTTTTGGCGAACCAGACTTAAAATTCTGACAGTAATGCCACAGGGAGAATTGTCTGGCTAAAAGATGTTAGGTAAGAAGCAGCATAGCTTTAAAAAGGAAATGGTACTGGCAACTGTCTCTGTCTCTTTCTGTCTATGTCTCTCTCTGTTTTTTTTTCTTTGCCTGTCTGACTCTGTATGTCTCTGCCTGTCTCTGTCTCTAGATCTCTGTCTCTGTCTGTCTATGTCTCTGTCTGCGTGATGTGCCTGTCCGTCTGTTCGTCTGTGTGTCTGTCTGTCTGTCTGTCTGTCTGTCTGACTGCCGGTCTGTCTGTCTACCTCCCCCCCCTCTCTCTCTCTCCCTTTCTCTCTCTTCTCTTTATCTCTCTCAAATTCCTTTCTTTGTGTTTTTCTTTTCTATTGTCTCCGTGCCTGGTTGTTTGTCTACCTCTTTATCTCTCTCTTTTTTTTTTTCTTTTTTATTGTCTCTGTGCCTGCTTCACACTGTCTCCTGCTCTCTTTATCTCTCTCTCTCTCTCTCTCTCTCTCTCTCTCTCTCTCTCTTTCTCTCATTCTATGTCGGTTTAACCTATCTCTCTTATCTCCTTTTTCTGAATAACATGAATAAAGTACACTTTGAATAAATCGTGTCCACCGTTTTTCCCATCTACTAATCCATTCTTCGCCACATGTTCCCTGCTACCTACATCACAGTGTCTCCTGGTCTCCTGTTATTTTATTTTATTTTTTGGTCCCCCACCCACACAACAAACTGTCACACATTTCTGTTTCTCGAATTAGCAAGTCACGCAATTATACAACACGAGTAAAAATAAACTATTTCCCTTATTCGAGACTTTGTCTCTCTGTGGTACCTTCTTTATGGTCAAATTTTACTATCCTACTTATGGCAATAATAGCGTACTAGAATTTTACTTCATTTTTTTATTCATTAGGATATTTCAAACCTGAAAAAATAAACGTGATACAAAGAGAAGCTTTATGTAGACCTGGACCTTGAAAAACCCTTGTCCAAATCAGATCAAGTGACTCTGTAGGTGTTGGTGAATGTGTGAAAGTTTAATATGGGAGGAGGAGGAGTAAACGAAAATGTTGTAGTTTTCTTGACGACTTATGTTCATTTGTTTTTAACTATTCAGAGTTATACTTTATATTAAATTAATATGATATTTCATAAGTTCATAAACAACATGTTTTTTGCTTTGAAAAATTGTATATAAAAAAAAAAAACATTATGCGTTTAACAACATGTCTTAGACGAAATTTCCCTCAATTAAACATAATATGTAAAGATTTACCTCATCTTATCGTTTCTTGTCTAGCATCAATATACTTGCCAAAACCAAGAATTGATTTAGATCTATACAAAGCGCATATATAGATCGAGATGCTTGATCATAGATTTAGATCTAAAGCCAGGCTCCAGACAAACCGAATTTTAACATATTGCCGTAAATACTTTTCAGAGACATACAAATAGGCCAAAATCGTATATGTGTCTGTTGTATAAGCTTAGCAACGGAGGATAACTATAGTATATAGTATTAGATATTTTAGGAACACTACATAATATTAGTAAATTCAACTTTCATCACACACAGAAAAAAATCCTCTCGCAACATTACAATTATTTGACTTCCAAAGGAATAGACACCATGTGTTTGCCATACTGAAGAATAGATCGTCCAAAAACTGGTGTCATAGTTGTATTGTACTCTTGGCAAAAAGTACAGTTTATAATGATATTATGTAACTGTTAGATTTTAGTTGTTTTTATAGAAATTGTACAATCATTCATCTAATGGCCAGTTTGGATTTTTTATAAATAAAATTTTGGCTGTTTCCAATAAACCGCTTTTTTATTTTGATAGTTGTGATTATATTTCGTTCGAAAAAATATTTTTATGTATATATTTTGCTTACAAATTGCTACACTTGCTCTAAGTTTGCGTTGGGGGTAATAAAAATGATTATACCTCTTCAAAACTAATAAAAAGCAACTTAATACATCGTCTTCAAATTGCATTTAAATCCTTCTTATTGTAAGCTTGTTAAAAAAAAACATGATGAAGTTTTTAACAATAATTTTATAATAATCATGTAAACTAAAACTTCGGTTCTTCTTTGTTGTTTGTTTGTAAAAATAAATTGTATCTTTAAGTTAAACTGGCGATAAAAAGGTAATATTACTTAATGTCGTTGTGAAAAACAATAATTAACCATGATTATGAGGAAAGGAAAGTTAAAATTGCTTGTAATTTGAAAATGCCATTCATACAATTGGACGCCAATTTTATTAAATAATGATTACAGAAATAATGTGTGCATGGTTTTTATACATCGAATAAAAAGTCCCAGATTTTATCCATAAAGCGATATTTATATCGAAATAAAAACAAAACAAAGATCGCAAACTTGTCAAAGTAAAAGCTGCATGTAATGTAGAACAGAATAAAGTAATTCAAAGTAAAGAAGTATACAAAGAGAAATAAGTAAAAAAGATCAATCGAACAAACAAACTATTTCATATGATAATTATTTATTATATAAGTATGCACTCAATTGGAAAACGCGCGAGGCAATAGTTATCATCATTAATTTTTTTCTGTGTTGACTGATAAAACAAAATGCTTTGTACGATCGCAACTCGCAACACTTTTCTGTGTGTATACTATATATCTCGTATGTTTCGGGGTATGCGTGTGTTGTGCTAACGTATGCTATTCCCTGTCAGGGGTTGTACGTACAAAGCTGTGTTGAGCTTACGACTTGTCTTAACATATACAAACAAGAAGGCTTACGACGTGTTGTAAGCTACTGCGACGTTGTACCTACGAGCCCAGGTCTGGGATATTGTCAGTGTGTCCGTGAAGTCCCCAGACCACGCCTAACCTGATTACAGTTGCCGGCCCTGGAGACGTCGCCAGAAATGAGGCTCCCATCTCCCGTCCCGTCCTCCACCTCCTCCTCCTCCTCCTTCTCTCCTCCCCTCCCTTCTGTTCCTCCCATCCTCTGGGTGGGTTCAAATGGTGCCTCAAGTATTGGCCACACAAGAGACCTCTATCGGATATGGAGCTTTTGACGGTATGAATATTGTATGAGGACTGTGAAACATGGTTATTGCGATACTGCCTTGAGGGAGACCCACAACGGTCTCTGGATATGACTGGGTTGTCTCAACTCTCAACTCTCAACACAAAAAATTTAAAGCGAAGCCAATTCAAAGGGGAGTAACTGGGGAAATACGATTTGTGTTGTTGGTTTTAAATAAAATAACCGTGTAAAAACATTGTGTGTAGTTCTAGTGTGGAACTTATAAACAATGATACTGGTTAGATATAAAAAAAGTTTTAAGAAGAAGAAAAACCTTTACAAAATGATTAACACCTAATTAGATCTCCATTCATATTATTTATTAAGTCTAATTTTTTCCCAGGATAATTGGGTTCATGGGAGAAAAACGCTAACATTTTTTTTCATTTACAGAACTTGGTACACCAATGACGTGAGAAGAAAAGAGCGAAAAAATCAAAAAATGTTTTTATTACAGAAAAAAGAGGGGGAAAACTCGGTCCAGAGGGGTTGCAAGTGAAAAATGGCGAAATTCGACACAGCGCATTTCTAAAGAGAAGGTGGGAACAAAATGGTTAAAACATCAACCGATTTTGAAACAGAGAAACAAAAATGATATTATTGCGACTCGAGGAAGAAAAAGCAAAATTTTGATATAAAAAGGCTAATAAGTATCGATAATTCCTTTAATTTCTTGTATTTTATAAATAATTCAGTACAGTTTAAAATATGTTTGAAATGTTTTAGTGGCTAATTCAAAATAACAATTTTAATGAGCAGAACTAAAGCAAACAAAAGCAAAAAATAGCGTTATTTCATTTCATCCATCATAACCATTTTAAAGAAAAAAAAAGCATTGTGTGTTAACAAATGAATAGACTCGACTTATTTTTTTAAAAAGGTCATTTCGCTGATGTCGCTGAGCCCCTCTGTCTAAGATGATCTGTAAATTGTTGCACCAATGTATCAATGGGATTCCACTCTTCAACATTAATAGAAGACATGAAAATTTAATGAAAGCAATTAGGCACTCTAGCCACTTACGAAAAAAGGAAATTACTTCGTTTTATATTCTCCTGAAAAGAAGAGTTCTGATTTCCGCTGGATTTGCCCCATAATGCAATAATACTGAAACATGTAATCTCTTGATTAACACCTAATTAGATCTCCATTTATATTATTTATTAAGTCTAATTTTTCCCAGGATAATTGGGTTCATGGGAGAAAAACGCTAACATTTTTTTTCATTTACAGAACTTGGTACACCAATGACGTGAGAAGAAAAGAGCGAAAAAATCAAACAATGTTTTTATTACAAATAAATGAGAGAAGAAAAACCCGGTCCAGAGATGATGCAAATGAAAAACACGGAATACGAAATAACGCATTTCAAGAGAGACGATGGGAACTATTGTTTAAAAAATCAACTGATTGTGAAACAGGTAACCAAATCAGATAATTACGACACAAGGAACAAAAAGCAATATTCCGAACTTAAAAAGGCGATAAGTATCGGCCATTCCTTTTTTTCTTGTATTATTTTATGAACAATGGAGTAAAGTTTAATGATTTTTAAAATGTGTTATTTGTTAATTTAAAATAAAAATTATTTAAAAAAAACGAAAAAACAGCAACAACAACAACAACAACAAGAACAGAACAACAACAACAACAACAACAACAACAACAACAACAACAACAACAACAACAACAACAACAACAACAACAACAACACCCTTTCACATCATCCATCATCACCATTTTGAGAAAAAAAGCATTGTGTGTTTACAAATGCATAGAACGACTTATTTACTTGAAGTAGGTCACTTGCGCTGACATGTCGCCGGGCCCCTCTGCTTGGACTGATCTGTAAATGGCTGCACCAATGTATCAATGGGTTTCCACTCTTCAACATTAATAGAAGACATCAAAATTTAATGAAAGCAATTAGGCATTCAAGTCACTTCGGAGAAAAGGAAATTACTTCATTTTATATTCTCCTGAATAGAAGAGTTCTGACTTCCGTTTGATTTGACCCATAATGCAATAATACTGATACATGTAATCTCCAGCACCCCCTCCCCCCCCCCCCCAACTCCATATTAATCTGTAACTACAATGCGTCATCTCCGCTCGATTGGCACAAACATGCACAATTACTGATTCAATATCCCCCCCCCCCTAATCCTAATCCATATTAAACTGTAATTACAATGCACCACCTCCGCTCGTTTGGCACAAACATGCACAATTACTGATTCAATATCCCCCCCTCATCTATATTAAACTGTAATTACATTGTCTTGTCTTTACAGTGGTTCCCTTGAGTTTAAACACCAGATGCAATGCATTGGAATAGACATCCACGAAATAAAAAACTAAAATTTTCATATTTTGGAAATCCTTTTGAAAGCATCACTATATTATATAAACATATTTGAAAATACAATGATGAGAACAGTTGTTGATGTCATTAGACTAATATTAATACGATGGTGTTAACACGAGGTTTTTGATAATTAAATGGCGCTTAATGAAGTAAACCAAGACGCCCATAGCCTACAGTCTGGGATGTTTGTTTTTCACTGTTGATTTTTCAAATTATTGCATGATATTTCAAATAGTTTCTATGGAGCCCAGGTACCAGTGACGCAAACAGGGTGGAACGGGCACAAGTCGGAACTTTGAACTTTGGCGTTTTTTATATTATGTTCAAAGACCCATGTGCACTTTAAGATATTAGAAGAATTATGCATTTATCATTTCTGAGCAAGAAATTTTCAACTTAATGTGAAAAAAAAAGTTTATAGTACCTTTCTTAATGTGTATAGGGGTCTAACCAAAAAGTTGTTTTGGCAACTTCTGTCTGATTCCCAATGGCTGCATCACAGCCGCTACTTCTCGTATTAAACTAGTTTTTAATAGTCATCGTGTAATGAGGCGCCTTTGCTAATCTGGTGCTGTGGTTTCTTACTCATTAATAGAGAAAGTAAACATTATGCATTCGAATAATGTTAATTGTGGGACTATGTTACGTTACTAGGCTTTAATCCAAGCAGGCCGCAAGGTGCCGTGCTTAAATAGGCCTACTCATAGAGCGTTTGAAACCTTAACATTATCATAGTCTTTAAAACAATACGAAGATGGCTTTACTGGACTTATTGATATAAAACACAAAAGAGAGCATTGTATACCAGCACGAATGTTTAAAAGTGATTTAAAAAATCAATTTGATTCTTTTTCTTAGAGTATTGTTCACGTCTACCTTGTTTATGCAAAGCTCTAAAACAACAAAGCAGTTAAAAACCCATTTGATATTAAAATTATTGAAGCTGTAAAATGGCATTCTTATTTAAATAAACATTATTGTCGTTTGTGGTTAACGAAATCTCTAATAAGATATCCTCATTAAACCATTTTTAAAGTTCATGAAATTGTAGAAGTGTTATAGTAACTTATCTTTGGATGGACTCAGTATATCCAGTGAGTTTTTAAAGTAAAAATGTTTTACTCTATTTTACTTAGCTTTGTTTTAGCTAAAAACATATATCATTAAAAGATAGGCGTACAACAAAACTCTTCATCTCGCAATAATTCCTCGGTAACCTTTGAAAAAAGTATTCTTTTACACTTTTGTTTCTTGCACAGCTATCGGTGGGAACAATAAGAGTAGACACTCTAACAGAAAGGCAATAAAAGCTATGAACCTACTGTAAGGTGACAATGCCTTTACACATTTTGCTAGAGGTCTGACAGGCGAATACGTTTTTTTTACATAAAGACTGTTTCCCTCAGATAGCTTTTGCTGGGAATAAACAAAACATTACTTTACAAACTCAGGAGTCTGTTCTATTGAGTTCTGCAGCGGCGCCTATGGCGATTTTTTAAAATAAGATTTCGATACAGCCAACTATTAACGTTTGCTTCCACAGGGTAAATGATTGATAGACTCACACACGATCAGCACGCACTCAGCTAAGTGCTCACACCTTGTGCCGGATTGTGGCGCTCTGCCTCAATAGGTCAGAACCATCCAAACTGATGGAGGCGATAGCTTGAATTCCTGGTTCCCTGCCCCTGACACACCCACTCCCTGGTGAAGACGCGCTCAGAACCGCTAATGATCAGAGAAAAAAGTGTCTCCTGGAAAGTGTTATTCACGCCTAGGGCATCCCAACCTGAAAATGATGTCGTTAAAAGATTCATGCATTGCACACACGTCTGGTTTATCATGCTCAGACTGCTTCTACAGAAGCCGTTGTTCCATTAATCTAAAATGAGGCATGTTTCAATCGCGCGATGATGATGAAGTGCATACTGTAGGGAAGCGTGAAAGCTGTTTCCGCATAATTATAATAAAAATATTAATTTCGCTTCAGTTGAAACACGAAATGAGTTCTTGAAACCATCACTTCAAGGAAGCACAACATTTAGACTAATGAAGCATCTGACTGTTAATCTAAATAAAATGACGTACAACCATTTTTTTCATATTAGTGTGTTTCCTTTCCATGAATGTTTTCCGAAGTGTAACATAACTACTGTGAGCTTGAAAGATCACTGCACAATTTTCCCCTTTTTTTCAAACGAACACTTTTTAGATTATTTTAATACAATGTCATTCATACCGATAAAAGATTAATCACTTTTATGTTTATGTGTTCAGAGTCTACGTTGAATGGAGCTAGAGGGAACGTAAAAACAACAACGTAAAAAATGTACAATTACATCATGAAATAATGCTTTTTTAAATAAGCTTACACCACCGATATACAAGAGCAGTAATCATTTCATAATTGGCTGATGAAGTTTTGTAATCGTTACTTGAAAATTAGCTTATTTTAGTTAATTACATCATGGAAAATGTATATCGTTTACTCTACAACGTGTGGGAATATTTTTTTTCGACAATAAATAATAATAATAATAATAATAATAATAATAATAATAATAATAATAATAATAATAGAAAATATTTCCAATATAACGCACTGGTCTCTATTAGGAATGGGGATTCACCGATATTATCGCAACATACAATAGAAGACATGACCTCGTCAAACAAGAGCAGTGAGTGATGCTAATCGTTGCGCCTTGTTCTAATGTCTTTAGTTCAACGTCTTGGTGGCTCTCCACTCGTGTTCATTCTGTATGCTTGTTCTTGCGGAGAAAAATACGAACTGTAAGCTACCGCAACGTCGTAAGCCCCACAGTTAAAACGCCTAGTCTTAAAAAGAGACTTTAAAGCCCTCTTAACATTTTATATCGACTACAAACACATTATTGTTTACAGTTAATGCAACGATCTCCTAGAATTGTCCGGGACCATTTTCTACAAATTACCCAGTGAACGACCCATCTAATAACAATAATATATGCTTTATAAATTAAATTGGTTTTTCTGGACAATTTATGAAAAACAAATATCCATTGGAAACAGTACCAACTCGCCTTCAATGCAAATTCAAAACTGAAAGCTCGTGCCAAAAATAATGTTTTGTCCTACCGAATACAGCCAAAAAGGTTTTTATTCATTGTTTTTTCCCGACCTCATTAAGATGTGCGCGCGCGTGTGTGTGTCTGTGTGTGTGTGTCTGTGTCTGTGTCTGTGTGTTAATATTTTTAATTTGTGTCTACTAATTCTTTATTCTAAAATACAAACTGTTATCACTGCCAAAGTTTTAGGTAAGCTTTAATTTTAGACTGTTTGCGTTATATTTGTGTCACTCTCAAACACTTATTATGAAACCAAAAAAGCTTGTCTGTAATGTTAAAAATAGTCTACTTTATTCGCAAAATATTACATTTATTATGATCTTTAAACCTGCGGGCTTAAACGGAAGAAGAATTAGAATAGATATTGAAGTATCGTCTTTCTTCTTAAACAAAAACAACAATTAATATTTTTTATTACAAAAGAACTGACGCTACAGTATTTAGTACTGCGAAGTGTCCTGAGTTCTGAAAAAAAACAAAAAAGGACGACTTATAAAAGACATCTACTTAGGTCTATCTATTAACATCAGACACACACACACACACAAACACACACACAGACAGACAAGGGGCGAAGAAAGGAGGAAGCGTGTTAGAATCCAATTCTAGTTTTTGTTCCAATACATGCACACTTAACTAAAACTTAGCAATGGCCAAAATAGGAAAATAGGCTGGAGAAGAAGAGAAGAAGAGGTGGGAAGGACTAGCCTGGACCGGAGCGCTTTTCTGGTGCTGCCCCATCGATCGTTAGAGTCCCCCCCCCCTCCCCCTTCTCCCACAGCTGGCAGTCTCGTGTGTGTGAGCGCAGGAAACAGAGAAACCCACCGCTAGGTGCACCAAGAGGGAGAGATAGATAGAGAGAGAGTGAGGGATGGAGGGAGGGAGAGAAAGGAGATCACAGAAGGATACAGTGATGTGAACAAACCTAAGGGGACTCGTGTCTTTTGTGTAGGTACCGTGAAAACATCCTATTTCTCATGGACGAAGGCGCTTCATAAAGAAGGGAATGAGGAAAAAATTGACAACCCGTGTCAGTGTTGAGAGAATTCATGTTAATTTCGTTTCGATATTCCAATTTGGTGGTTCAGACATTTCTGTGGACTAAACTATTAAGGCTTGAGGAGTTTAAGTAGCTTATCTTAGGCTTCTGTGAACAGATATTGCGTTGACATAAATCGTGATAAATTGAATAATAACATTTTTTATCAAGGTATAATATTTATAAGGTGTAACCTGTAGGTAAATCTGGTAAGAATTAGTGCTAGGCTCTGTTAATTGAAACAAGCAAATGACATAAAAGAAGTTGCGATGAATAACAACATTAAAAGTAGCCACACCCATTAATAGATTGCAATAGTTACCTAATACATGAACATGTGTTTACATTTCATGTGTGCATTTTTTTATATAGAAACAATTTTGATTATATAGGTCAATGTATAGGTATTGTTTGTAGACTAAAGAAATATTTTGAATGCTACAACATGACAACGATATTACGTACTATAGAAATATGTGTAGTTTATGTAACTATAAAGAATGTATTGTGTTGAGGTGAAATGTGTGACAAAAAGCAGTAATGCACCATCACAAATCAAACATAAATAGATGATAGAGTGCTGCAGATCATGACTTTAAAATTGTTGCCCTGTTAACGATGTTGATTCCAAAGCCAACTTCACTAGTCACCAACTCTGCATTACTATGGAAGGCAGCATGGATGATTTTAACATCTGTCATCGGAAATATCGAAGCAATCGAAAGACCTGTTGGTGAGTAACAGAATAAAAAAACAACCCAAGAACAAGCGTAGTTTTTTCAGAATTAATAAATGTTTACAATACGCCGGAATCATACTACATATTGCACAGTGTTAGAGCAATATAAGAAGCACGGTATTGTAATTAGTAGTTGTAGTAGTAATAGAAGACGTAGTAGTAGTAGTAGTAGCTCATCATCATCATCATCATCATCATCATCATCATCATCATCATCATCATCATCATCATCATCATCATCTAGTAGTAGTAGTAGTAGTAGTAGTAGTAGTAGTAGTAGTAGTAGTAGTAGTAGTAGTAGTAGTAGTAGTAGTAGTAGTAGTAGTAGTAGTAGTAGTAGTAGTAGTAGTAGTAGTAGTAGTAGTAGTAGTAGTATTAGTAGCAGCAGAGCAGGTAGTGCTGGTTATAGCCATAATGGTGCTGATAGTGGTGGTTGTGATAGAATTGACACAATGCCTTAAGTTTTTTTCATGTAGAGAATCACTTAATCAAAGCTTTAAGAACATAACATTATAAGGCGGAAAACATAAATAAACAAAAGTTCTCTTTTTATCATTTTATATTTTCATAGCAGAGTGTTATTCTACTATGCAAAAAGAGAGAACATTCTATTACTTAGAGAAAACAAAAAAGGAAAAAAAATCTTTTCAAAATTGAAGTAATTTATGTTTTAGATGACAAAACTCTTTAAAAATATAGCATAGCCTATTGGACCTGGAAGGTCTCAGTGAGTGGGTGGTGAATAACAGCCACTTATCCATTATTCAAGTTAAAATAGTGTAAAACTACAGTTATTCCTTATTCGTTTCGATTTTATCTAGGTACATATATTATAATATCATTTTTTTAACTGAACGCAGTTTCCACATCTTTTTTGTTTGTTTAACCGATCAAAAAACAACATTAATTTGGATATGACTTATTTGCTACCTGAGAATAAAATATCTATATTAAATGGCGTTCAATTTTAAACAAGTCATCTACTTATTATCTTTAATACTTTCATCTATGTAGATAACTGTCTATTTGTTACTCCCCCCCCTCTCTCTCTCTCTGTCTCTTTTACTATCTCTCTCTCTCTCTCTCTCTCTCTCTCTCTGTATTTCTTTCTTTTTTTTCTCTGTTAGTTTCAAAAGCAAATCCATCTTTATGTAAAATGTCATTTTCCAAATACCATTTCCAATAGTTTTACTTTTTAACACTTGTAGTACCTTAAGCTGGTTCTATCCGCCCCAAATTCCGGTCCCAAAAGTAACTTGAGCCGGTTTTACCGGTTCAGTACTTCAAGTTTAGTTAGTGAACGAAATATCGGATGCACGAAGTGTACGAAGCATGTGATCAAACAGTGAAGATTTCAACTTCCTTTCCAACCGTAGCTGAGGCATGCTTCATATTTTTAGTGATTTATAAGACATACACACATCCTCTGGTGCCTTGTAAACAGAGCGTGACGTCATAACAACAATGAACCATTTAATACCAAAGAAAGGCTCAAAACACCAAAGCAGATAATCTTGTTGACTACCCACTGACAGACTGACAGTAGACAGCCAAGGCATTTTACGAGACCCAAAAAACTTTGATCACATCTCCTGGGGAGTTTTACTCTACGCTTATTTATGCTTGAACGATTATACTCACATTTCTTGCAATGATTCAAACGGTTTAGGGTATCCACTTCTAATTTTCTGTACTAACTTTTTTAGAGTATGGTATCTAACAGGAAAAAACAACAACTCTACAGTACCCTACTTGGCTCATAAGATGCCCTTTTTTATTCAGATTAGAGAAATCTGGTGCCAAAAATGCGCAAATGTGAGAGACTGTCATAAAACGTATGTAGCAGATTTTGAATTGATTTTGAAAATGCCAAGTTCCAGTGGTGTAAAATGCGAAGTTACTGAAAGAGATAAATCGCTCTTTCAAAGAAATAGAGCATCGAAATAGATCTTGTCTAAACAAACGAATATCGCTATGTATAGCCACAGTGCCTGTTTAAAAGAACTCTCTTTAACCACCCTAGAAGTTATTTGAAGATTAAAAACAACAGAACTCACTGAGGGCTGCTGCGGAATCATCTCGACAAAAACAAACAAGCTAACAAACGGAGCTCGTTAGGATTGTCTGCAAACAAACATCATCACTCCAAAAAAAAAAAAAAAAAAAATTCAGCCAAAACAGCGTTGACAGAAATCATACGCAATCCTTAAAAAACGGTCAAACCGAGAGAAAACAAACCCACAAACCAGCAATGTAATTTATCCCCAGGCAAAAATCAAGTTAGAGGTTTCAATCGATACGCTGCTGAGGGGCGTTGGACAATTTTTTGAGGGCGTTGTTAGCCTCTAGAGCCATTCACCAACGGGAAATTCGTAAATCAACCGAGAATCTAATTTCTCGCCCAAAACTAGAGTCTAATGATTTGTTTCCTAATTCAACTACTTTCCTAGGGTGTCTCTACAGGTTTCTGCCCACCATACAGTTATAGGTTCCTAAGATAGTGAGGTACTTCCTTTATGCTGCTACTGTTGTCCTTAAAAAAAGTCAAATTTTGTTTTTGCTAACTAATGAGATAACGCCAATGGAAAAAAATAACTTGACAACGTGTATTGTTTTCTCAGAAACGTTTATAATACCAAAACTTGTTGGACTTGTTATACTGTATATCTTTAAACAGATAATTATTGTGTATAACTTGTAAACATTAAAAAAATAATAAAACAGTCTAAATACTTCTCCATGATTTATAATGTACACTTTTTAAAATATGTTAGTACCTGAATTTGAATCTTTAATTTTGCAATAGAATTACCAAAATACATACATTTTATAAACTGTATGCATTTTTATGGATGTGCGTTGTCTTAATACAATCATGTCTGTGAATCTTACGTTATGGTTGTGTAGAAAACGTATTTGGCACGTCTTATTTTTAAAATAAGTGAATGACCCACTTAAAATATAATGTCTAACAAACAGGAACTTTTTGTGTTATCTTGACAAGGGTACAGGAGCATGTTCCAATTATAACTATTCTTTAATAATTTAATTGGACACGATTTAGATTAGCTAATTTGTACATTACTTCGATCTAATGAAATTTCTTTCTGTTTAAATTTAATATCGTATTCACTTTCCATCTATTTACTGGCCCAGACCCTCATAATTTCCACGCATAAGACGTTCAAAGAAAACTGTGACTTAATGCAAATTAAATTCTCTAGAGACTTGTGAAAATGGTTAGTAGAAGAGAGCAAGAAAGAGAGAATTAAAGAAAGACAGAAAGGAAAGATATTCGACAAAAAAGAGAGACAAAGAGGAGATAGACAGAGAGAATAAGAGGAAATGGGGTAAGGAGAAAGGAGATTAAAAAAGGAAAAGAGCTAGAAGAAAAGAAGAAAATATAGATGATTAGAGATATAGAAAGATAGGTAAATTGATGAACAGAAAAAAGATAAATAATTAATAGATAATAAGAGTGAGAAAGAGAGAGAGACAGAGAGAGAGCGAAGAGAGGAGAGAAAAATGGGAATGGGAAGAGAAATAATTTCAGAAAACGGGATAAGGAAACAAAGAAAGTGAGAAGAAGAAAAGGAGAAAATGATAAATGATTATATAAACAGATAGAGAGTTAAATAAACAGGTAATTGGTATATATTATATATATATATATATATATA
>RQTK01000116.1:328007-382877 GCA_003991915.1 Elysia chlorotica | reverse complement strand
CTCTCTCTCTGTGTGTATATATATATATATATATATATATACACACAGAGAGAGAGGAAAGAGAGTGAGAGAGAGGGAGAGAGAAAGATAGAGAGACAAATAATGAAAGAGAGGTTTAAAAAAGAAAGAGAGAAAAGAAAGGGACAGATAAAAAGACGGTATTAGTAGACGACGAACCGAAATTAATTGCTCAATGTTTACAAACTTAGAGCTGAACGCCAAAGAGATTGGTGCGTTCAAAGAAATCTTTCTTTCTCATCGTTAGGTTTAGAACGGTGATTTAAAAAAATCCGCGATTTTCGTTGATTTGAACACAAGTCTAATCCAAGCTGTCTCTGAACCTATGTAAAGCTTATTTATTGTGGGAATGTCTTTGAAAGTCTGTGGGAAGAATGGAGGACTCCAATTATTTGTACTAGAGTGTTGTTCGATTTTTCAAATCAAGGAGAGCAACATCAAATAAAAACTGTCTGTCAGAATTTCAAAAAGAATTATTTATAAGTAAAAAGAGGACAATGTCTTTAATATTTAGCCATATATATGTTACCCTATTACTTAGATAATTATACACATACTTTACTTTACAATTTAGATCTAAACCTTTTGTCTCATCTTTTTATGTTCTTTCTTAATTTATTCAATCTCATGGAGAGACTGTAATTCTGCTATTCCTAGTTATAAATTTAACATCAAAGAAAACATATAATTATGTTAAGAAAAAAAATCGATCAAAAACAACAACATACAAAGACACGTTTCTCTTTATGAAATTGAAATTCTTGAAACAATTTATTGTTCTCATCTCGAAAAAAGTCGCATACTAAAACTATTCTACTACTAAAATCTCCAAGTTACAGGGATGCAAAATGAATGTATCAATTTTTCCAGCGTGTGATACTTACAGGAGTAAATTTTATCGAACACATTAAATGTGTATCCACTGGTTGGTTTGTGATGTTTACATCAATCCATCTGTGAAGGAGAGATAAATTGACACACATTGACATACGCATGTTTCATTGCGATTCAAACAAGCTGATGCATGTATTCTAGATCAGCGAATGCGTATCTTAGATTCTCTATATTTTGCCATTTTCTGCTGTTGTAGATTTTATTACTGCTATTTATCTGAACCAGTCTTGGCGTTTCTATTAAATGTTAGTTGTTATTTACTTTACATCAAATCCATCATGTAATTATTGAGACACCAGTATTGCGTGAGATTTGAACCTAGGCTCGGACCACCTGCCCGTCCATCTTTAGCTCGTCTGCCTAAGCCATTTAGAGTCTCAATGGGGTATCATAATTTTTTATAATACTACAAAGGGACGTTGATTAATCATAAAACAATGAATACAACTAATTTGAGTAACAATAGTGAAGTGATTTAGAACAACTAATCTTGTAACGTTAAGCCTTGTGTCCACCGTGCGAAAGTGAGTTATGAATCATGTTTTATGATTATGTATTAATGCGCGTATTTAATTAAAACTATATACCGGGGTTGAAAGATGGAGATTGACAAGAGATGGATACGTGATTAGAAGTTTACATCAGTTCGGATTTGCAGTGAATGGGAAAAGCATAATACAGGGTTTCTGTACGAAACATCGAGAAAGCCCCGCTGCAGAGTAGCAGAGTAAATTAAACCTATGTTTAAATTAAAATTTTATATTTAGCAGCAACAATTCTTCCTAAAACATGAAATATTTGTTGCGATTAGTTTATGCCTTTCAATATGACATATATCTCAATAATCGGTAGAAATACATTCAAAAGGCATTAGCAACAT
Organism: Elysia chlorotica; assembly: GCA_003991915.1. Classification (NCBI taxonomy): domain Eukaryota; kingdom Metazoa; phylum Mollusca; class Gastropoda; family Plakobranchidae; genus Elysia; species Elysia chlorotica. Next base: position 381,085 of record RQTK01000116.1, on the reverse strand, counting down.
TGTAGCTGAAGCACTGAGTATTATGTACTCTCATAGCACAGCATTGTAGGTAATTACACAGAAGACAACCCACACTCCCTCACATCCGTGCACTTACATCTTCACAAAGACCATTAATTCTACATCCAACTCCCGCTAGAGAAAGCTAAGAGGACTCAGGGGACATCGCCAGTTGGAAGGCAAGAGGCGATGGATTAGTTTTCCACCATCCATCTAATTCGTACAAGTCTATGGTCTTGTCACATCCAGGACTACAGTGAGATTCAGCTGATTCAGCCTCTGGTCTAGATCATTGAACTTAACTCCGACAGTGAACATACTATTTATAGTATTGCGTAGTTTCCCTTATATTAGTATAACTATTATAATTTTTATTTTACGCTGCCTACTGTTGCATTGCTAAAAACATAATATTACGTCCCTGTAAGTCTCTAAACACTTAAGTCCACGGGAGTAGATTTTACAGGAAACAAAAAAAACTTCGTAAATCTAAAATAATGGCTTTAAATCAAATTTTGTCTTCAAGATTAACAGAAAAATATGTGGAACACACAATCATATATTAATTTTGCATTTCCTTATTAAGATTGATGCGAAATATGGATTTAATTGTTTAGAGATCACGAATTTGTAACCTCTAAACACTTAAGTCATGTCACTGACTTTCGAGATAAACAGCACCATCAAATTTGAAAGCGTTCGGCATCTAAGTTCTGAAATTATCGGAGATGCGTGTTGAAACATTAACGGGAAATGTCTTAAAATAACTCTTTGCTTTCGTCTGTATTATTTATCAAGGTGTACAGTTTGTAATCGCAGTTCTTTAGATAAAAAAAAGAATTTAACCAAAAAAAAAGAAAAAAAAAAAAGAAAAGCCCAGCCACCAAGTGCTTTAAAACGATTCGACTATACATTTGTTTGAAGTTATAAATATATTTAAAATGTTATTGTGCTTTGAATGATTATGAAAACAGCCTGCAAGCAATCAAAGTTAAATGTCTGTTGCATTGCTTAAAAAAAATAATTTATATTTAATGGGTTTATAAATTATTTTTTGAATTCGTATTCCTGTTTTTCGTCGCTGATATCATTGAATGTAGTAAGCTGTTTTTATAATTGTACAAAGAGACGTTTATCAAACATAAGATAATGAAAACAGCTGGTTTGTGTAGGCTACGGTAAAATTCTTACGTAGAGCCCCTAATTTTTTAACGTTAAGCCTTGTAGCGACTGCATTAAGGTGAGCTGGACTCGACAAGGTGTTTATTTAAAAGCTGCAAGTTGGCGGAAGGAAGACAAGTTTAGCAATGAATGCGGGTATTAAAAACAGTATCAATAAAAATATGAATCTCTGTTAGTTTTTTTTTCTAAATCATCAAACATTAACAATTGAATTATAGCTGAGTGAACATACATCATTTTTTTACATCTATGGGAAAAAAGATCAAAATACACAATTCATTTAACGCAAGACATCTAAATATGTTGCTTATTATGAAAGACAGTTTGGCGCACTCAGCATAGAGTGGCCTAAATGTTTCCAAACATCTTTTAAAAATGGGTCTGGACGATATAGAGCTACCTCACATAGAAAGGAATAACTTGCAAGCTAGAATTTGAGCCTGACAGAATCAATAACAAAAACTGCATAAGAAAGAAGCATAAAAAAGGTCTAAATATTTGAAAAAATTGTTATCAGAATTTTATAATGGCAATTAATTATATGAATTATGTAAGAAAGAAACTGAACAAAAAAGTTTGCACGATTTGTAAATGTGCATACCAAAATACAGTTCTTGGAAGCCTTTCAGATAATTAAAACCGCGTTGACAGAATCCTCTAAATAGTCCACAAAACAAGTCATTGATCCGATGTGGTAAAATGCTACATCTCTGCCTACAAATTAAAAACGGCATCTTACAAAATGAAGCCTACATTAGCCCACAGAGGCCTTTTCAAAGATCCCATGATCTTTTTTTAGTATGGGTTTCCAAAAAAGTTTCCGATTGCTATAAAAGATCATGAGAAAAGAGCAGTGTCAAAAGGGCAAAAAGTGAGAGTGGGTAATTTGGCTGTCAAAGGGAGACAAATATATTCCTTTGGGAAATACCATCTGGGCCGGGGGAATGAACGAAAAACAAGTCTTAGAATATACTTATAATAGTAAGTGTCAGAAAAAAGAATTATTTTTTATCTTTTAACATCTGTCAAATCTTAAAAGCCAAGAATAGAAGACTATGAAATTGAGAACTTGAAATTACAAGTAGTAATGATATTAAATTTATTTGGGTGAAAAAATGTATCTGTTATAACTATATCTTTTAATTTGAAGATATATAATGTATGTCTAAAAGAAAGTAAACGCGTCCTCTCAAAGAAAAAACTTCATAATCCTCGAACTCTTCCTATTGATTTTGAAAGATTTTCGAGGAACATTATTCGAACATTGTTGTCAGTAGCAATGGCCGTACACCTATTAAGATGAAACTTGTCTTTGTCATAGAAAACATTTTTAAAACATTTAAAACTGACTTATGAACCTTTTAGTCACAAATATTATAATATTATATTATAAATATAGAAAGTTCAAACCATTCAAAGTTTTTTTTACACCTTTTGCATAACCTTTATAGAGATCCAGATTCGACGAGTGGATGCATGTTCACAAGTTTCACACACGGGTCAAATCCATAGAAATAAACAACTTGAATTCTACGCATATATAAACTTTTACATATATGAAGTTGACATGTGCGAAAGTGATCCGTATTCAATTTACCAATACACGCAAATTGTTGTTTTTTTAAATTTAAAGCACATATAATCATATTTTTTCAAGCGTGATATTTATGTAAGGGATTTATTTCCACCGACTGGCTTGATGGTAATTTTAATCCAGCTCTTTTAGTTTTATGCATTTATGATTCTTGAAAAAGAAAAACATAAACTCGTTTTCTTATCTAAAAAAAAATATTACAGATCAAGTCCTTATTACTTTAAGACAAATTCCTATATATGCATTTAAAAATATAATAATATTAAATAGACCGCTTTTAAACAGAATCATTATTCATACTTCACGATCGATACTCTGAAAACAATTTATTTATGCGATTATGATTCTGGAAAAAAAAATAACATAATCTAATTGTCTTTATTTACAAGATATCACAGATCAAGTCCTTATTACTTTAAGACAAATTCCTAGATATGCATTTAAAAATATAATAATATTAAATAGACCGTGTTTAAACAGAATCATTATTCATACTTCACGATCGATACCCTGAAAACAAATGAATATTTTCGGTCTGTTCCCAAGACGGGCTTGTCGTATCTCTCTTGGGGTTATTTATCTCCCAACGCCAATTTCAGGATGGCTCCAAAATAGGATGCAGGGTTTGGAACCAATGTCAACGCCCTCCAATAAAACCATCGTGCAGTAAATTTGGAAAGATAGATGGCGCTTTGGTTAAATTAGTTTGAGAGTAACAAACAAAAAAAAAGAAGGCTAAATAAACTTAATTGCAGAGAAATATAGTATACAATGGGGATCAAGCAAAAAAGTACAGCATTGTAATTTACAATTGATTAATGCGATTAAAATTCAAAGTCAAAGTGCAATATGAGAATCTCTTCCATTTTTTTATTAAAAGTTTCAAAATTTTTCTTTCATAAATAATTGCTTTCCCTTAAATAAGAGTGCGCAAACAAACACCACATTCGTCACTTGTTCTTGATTTTGTTGTTGTTGTTGTTGTTGTTGTTGTTGTTGTTGTTGTTGTTGTTGTTGTTATCTTTGTTAGTGTTGTTACCTTCAATCGTAATTCTTACCATGACTTTTAGTGGGAGGAAATTCTTTCAACATCATCGCACCTACAGGAAATTATTCTGATTCTCAGGAGACTTTTTATGATTTTCGGAAAACCCACAAGCTTATCTACTGGCCTTGATTCTCTCACGCGATTTATGGTCTCCGTGGCGTTATTTCTTTTCGGTTTTCTTCTTTCTCTACTCGTAAAGATAACCCATCTATGATTGGTACTTTATTGGTTTGGAGAGTTTTTGCGTTTTAGAAAAACCCAATATTCGTCAGAGATGGATCCATATGCATCTATATTGAAACATGAATTTAATAGTTGTTATAGTCGACATGTTCTGTATTAGGCCTATATCAACCACTCGCTATGGCCGGCAAACTATTTATAACTTTAAATTAAATTCGAATTTACTTTATAAGGAACATTGACATGATTTGATTCAGAAATCATTGTTTTTCTTTCTTAATGCACTTTCATGTGCTTTATAAGGCTTTACAATCCTATAAGGTGTATATAAAATTCAGGTACAGAGGGGTAAAATGAGGAAGACAAAAAAGAAGGTAAAATCACGGAGGTAGAACCCCCCCTCTCCCTAAAAGATTTTGTTTAATTTTCTAAGGTCTGTTTAGATTGATGATGTCTAACCTAAGTAGGTTAAAAACATATTGTGAGTATTGTCCAATTCTATTTATGCCAACATTGTAATAGAAATAAGAAAGATGAACGGAACTTACATTGTAATTGCTTTGAATGTTTTAATTCATATAAACAGATAGATATAAGTTCATGAGAAATATAATAATTTATTTCAGTTTTATAATGAAGCTTAATTTGTTAACCCCTCAGCCTTGTCGTTTCATCAATTATCATATATAATCCTGGACTCCTTCTCACTCCCCCCCAGGTCTAATACTACAAGATGAGCTGCAGGCGGAAGAGCGCATCTACGAGCAAGCCTTTGACTTCGCCGCTCTGGTGATGAATAATAACCTGCTGAACGAGAGGCACCGGCCCGACATAGACAGGACTCTTCTCTTCCCAGTCATCAAGAACAAGACGCACCTCACGGACAACTACAAACTGGGAGGGGCCAGTGAGTAAAAACAATAAACAACAACAACAACAACAACAACAACAACAACAACAAGAGCAACAACAACAACATTATTTTGATTTTGTTTTTGGCAAAAAAGAAACCCCATCGAGCAAATTTTCAATGGTTGGTTTAAAAAATCTATTGGGTTGCATTTTACATGGAGCCATTAACAAAAAATCTATTAAAATGTTGGAAATGATGGAAGCAAAAGACAATTTCATTACTTTATAAAGAAATAAAAGTCTTAGATGTTAAGCTGTAAAATCAAGCTAAACATTTTAAACACTTGCCATCAATGGTGCGTGTGGCTGGTTTTATTGTCTCATACAAAGTAATGACTTCCGGTGTATTCCAAGCGACTGCACATAATTATTGTCTTCTCATCCATATCATATTTTACAAAACTAACCAAAGATCCTAATCAACCTTGAGCACTAAGAGACGATTCGGGTACTTTAATGTGTCATTATTACCCACTTGAGAATGCTCGTGGACTTGTAGTGACACAATCCTCACATCATTTTATATTGTTTACATGGTGATGCCCGGAAATACCTCATAGAATATGTCTTTCAAAGGAAAAGACAACAAGAAGGTCCTTGAACATTTGTCAACGCAATCAATGTTAATCAAAAGAAAACAAAAAAATTCTTTACGCTGTTTGAGACAATTTTCAGCCAACGGAGCGACAACTAACCACATCGATCATTGTAAAATAATTTGTTTAGAAATTTCATACAAGTATATAACATAATGCAAGACAATAGGAGTTGCAGTCATTATTATACAGTTGAAGACATAAAAGTAGACATTGAGAATTTTCAGATCCGATGAATTCCAAGGATCTCCCCAAAACAAAATCGACTTTAATCGGTTGGTTGACGATAGCATGAACACATGATGCCTTGTAATATATCTCATTTTCTTTCTTCTTATCTTTTTCTTTTTAGTTTTTCATTTGTCCAAATATTCAGTGAATTTATTAAATCCATGCTTACTGAGAAAACATAAATAAGGGCCTTAGGTAGCTCCATACGTTTCAAATAATTTCCAAAACAAAACTATGAAATAAAAAAACAACAAAATGAGGATTACTTTGCAGTTATAGGAAAAATCGGTAACTTAGAAAATCAAATGACTCAACGTTGACAGACGAATTCGAGGCATTTAAAAAAATGTTAAGCACAATCGGTTACACAACATTAACTCTCCCGAACTGTAAAAGCCTTAGCGCCGTATAACGGAAATAAAGATCGAAAAAAACTTCTTTATTGTCAAGCAACCGTTAATTCACTTTTACGTCCCGCTAGCTGCAACTAAATAAATTGCTCTTAATGGATTTCAATTGTCGTTGATTGCGCATTCATGAGGAAACCATGATTGTTGTGTTTCGCTCACCATTGCATTGCTCCATTTTATCGGAAATTTTACTCTCGTGTTTTTGCTTTTATTGCCAGTCATTTGTTCACCCTTGTTATTAATGCGTTCTTCCTGTCTCTTGCTCGTTCTCTCTCTGTGTCTCTTTCTTTCTTTCTTTCTTTCTCTTTCTCTCTCTCTCTCTCTCTCTCTCTCTCTCTCTCTCTCTGTCTTCCTCTGTGCATTTGTCTCTTTACCCCTATCTCTTTCTCTCTAAGTTTTCTCTATTCATTTCTATCCCCTTCTCTATTGTTTCTGTTTCTGTTCCTGTCTGTCTGTCTATCTGTCTGTCTCTCTCTCACTTTTAAGTAATCATTTTCCATCTCTTCATCATTGTTATCTATACATTTTTGTAAAATAATACCGAGTTTTGTTTATCTATCAATCATGCTGTCTGTTGTTTTTTTAAAAACCAAAATTTAAATCTGACTTCCTATTCACCTCCAAAGCTTCTGACTATCCCCATCCCACGCTCTCTCTCTCCCTCTCGCTCTCTCTCTCTCTCTCTCTCTATTCACTCTCTCTCTCATCCAATTGCCCATATAGACTTTTATGTTTCTTTTATTTTTTGGGGAAACAAAAAAGATAGAATGAGGAGCGTTTCATTTTACTAAATACAAGAGGGGAATTTTCTCAAAAAACCTGATATTTCTGAGGCAGTAATGATATTGATGGCTGTTCATTGACATTATTAATGTGAGCGGTACTCTCTCTCTCTCTCTCTCTCTCTCTCTCCTCAATTGTTCAAGCTAACTTTTTATGTTTCTTTTATTTTGTGGGGAAACAAAAGAGACAGAATCAGGAGCGTTTCATTTTACTAAAGACAAGAGGTGAATTTTCTCAAAAACCTGATATTTCTGAGGCGGTAATAATATTGATGGCTGTTCAGTGGCATTATTAATGTGAGCGGTATTCTCTCTCTATCTCTCGATCTCCTACCCTCTCTCTCTCTCTCTCTCTCTCTCTCTCTCTCTTTCTTCTCTCTCTCTCTCTCTCTCTCTCGCTTATTTAGATTGTGTAGTAAAAATGTGGCAAATAGTTAAAAATATTGTAAGAAGGAATTTGAAACATAGCTTTATGTGGGTAAAAAATTAAAATTATTACTAAAAAAAATTTGCTACCGCTGGCGTTTTGAACCCGTCACAAGAAACACGACACCACGAATTCAAGGCAAACAATCGAATCGGAATGGGACCAAAAAACACAAATGAAAATTCATGCTACTGGTGTTATTAGAAATTTCAACATATAAAATCCGATATTAAAATTGACGGAAGTAAGAGTGCTTTGGGGCATGAGCAAGTTACCATTCCCTCTGTGAATGCCGATGTGCAAGGAACCTTCTCAAACCTTAGAATTTCCCAAAAATTAAAAACAAAATGCATGTAGGCCTATTCTTTTTTACTTTGGGTGTTCATGCTTCAAAGCTAACATTCAGACAACACATCATAGTCTACATTTTAGCATTAAAAAAGATAAAAAAACATACAAAAAATGCGCTTTTTGGTCCTATTTGCTTTGCAGGTTATACCCTAAACTCAACCAGTAGGCCTATGATAGAAGCACGTCAAAAGAACCTAGTTAGAACAATAACAAAAATAACAACGCAGTTTGTCTATAGGTTTTTTTTTAATTTGTTAACTAATCAAAATTTTCACTAGTGAATGCGCATCTTCTCGCTTTCTTAAGAGCAATTTGAACAGGGTATTAATACATCTTCAGAGAAATGCGTGTAGCATTGAGATGAGTATAATAACTATAAGTTCTATAATCGTTTTGTTTATTTCTTTTTTTTATAAAATAGGGTGTATAACTATACCACATTCAAATGTACAATCTATATAATAAATGCAAAATCAGTATTACCGTATTAAAACAAGAAACAAATAAAACTTCACAGGAAAGGTTAATTAACATATGTTTTAGCATCAGCATGACAACTGCAATGGCAACAACGACAAATACAAGAACACCAGTAACAAAAACAACACAAAAAACTGCAACAGTAACAATAACAAGTGACGTTATTTCTAGATTCATTTGCTGTTTTTTTTTCGGTTCTGTTCTGTTCCGTTTTACACTATAATGACCCACGGTTTATAAAAACAAAACAAAAGAAATGCCAAAATAATATCACTTATCCATCATTATAAAATCACTACCAAAGCCAAAGTCACCATTACACCGCCAACATCAATAACAACCACATTAAGATCAACAACATTACCACAAACAGCACAAAAATCACCTAATTTTTTGCTTTCTTTCTTCCTTGTTATTTGTTCTTTTTTGTCGCAGTTCCAGTCAGTTTTATAAAGGAGCAGTTCCAGAATCAACCCAAATTACAAAAAACTAACAGTTACAACCACCAGCATCCCAAAAATAGCAACAACAACAACAATAACAGCAACAATAACAACAACGACAACGATAACAATAAAAACAACAACAAAACAATAATAATGCATGTTCCCCTAATTCCTCCGCTGTTTTTTTTTCTTGCTACCATACCAGTCTGTACTGTGGTTACGCAGCAGCTTTAAAAAAAGAGACAAAAGTTCTAAACACGTTCAATAGCGCTTCCACCAACAATTACCACAACAGCAAAAAAGTAAATAAAACACATAATATCTAGGTTACTACCTTATAGTCACCCAGAACGTCCAGGTAATCCTGGCCACCAGCCATACCACCACCAGCAACAAAACACCACCTACAACAACAACAACAAAAACAACAACAATAACAACAACAGCAACAACAACAACAACAACAACAACAACAACAACAACAAAATGTTTTAAGAACTCAACATAACTATTCGAGGTGGTTTTGCTTTTCCCCTGTATAGGGCTCCAGCAGGCTTAGAAACAAAATAACCACCACAAACAGCAACATCAACAGCAACAACAAAACACATAAATCTTGAAATCCTCCTCCTGTGTTCTCTTTCCCTTACTCCACCCGCAGTCTGCACGATGGTAATCCAGCAGGTCCAAGTCATCTTAGGCACCAGCCACACGACCAGCTTCAACACCACCACCACTACCACCACCACCAACAACAATAACAGCAACAACAGCAACAACAACAGCAACAACAAAACACATAATTCTTGAATTCCTCCTCCTCTGTTCTCCTTCCCTCACTCCACCCGCAGTATGCACGAACGTAACCAAGTCATCTTAGGCACCAGCCACACCACAGCTTCAACACTACCACCACCACCACCAACACCACCACAACCACCACAAACAACAACAGCAACATCAACAACAACAACAAAACACATAATTCTTAAATCACTCCTCCTGTGTTCTCTTTCCCTTACTTCACCCACAGTTTGCACGATGGTGACCCAGCAGGTCCAAGTCATCTTAGGTACCAGCCACACGACCAGCTTCAACACCACCACCACCACAACCACAAACACCACAACAACGACAACAACAACAACATGTTTTAAGAACTCAACATAACTATTCGAGTTTATGGTTTTGCTTTCCCCCAGTATATGACTCGAGCAAGTTTAGAAACAAAATAACCGCCGCAAACAGCAACATCAACAACAACATCATCATCAACAACAACAACAACAACAACAACAACAAAATGCATAATTCTTGAATCCCTTCCTCGACCCACAGTCTGTACGATGGTAACCCAACAGGTCCAAGTCATCTTAGGCACCAGCCACACGACCAGCTTCAACACCACCACCACCACCACCGCCACCACCACCACCAACATCAATAACAACAGCAACAACAACAACAAAACACATAAATCTTGAATTCTTCCTCCTCTGTTCTCTTCCCCTTACTCCACCCGCAGTCTGCACGATGGTAACCCAGCAGGTCCAAGTCATCTTAGGCACCAGCCACACGACCAGCTTCAACACGATCCAGTCGTACAGCCAGGCCCTGCAGATTCCCTACGTCCTGGCCACTCCGCCTCGCCCCCCGGGTCCCGAGGGCTACCACTACGACGTGAGCATCTGTCCCCCCTACGTGGAGGCTGTTATGAAGGTGGTGGCCGGACTCACCGACTGGAGCGAGCGGATCTTCTACGTCTACGACAGCGATGATGGTACTGGTGTCATTTTTTCATCATTTTTTTCATCGCATTATTTAACCTTTTGACATAGCATGATTAATCTGTTCACATAGAATGGTTAATCTTTTGACATAGCATGATTAATCTTTTGACATGGCTTTATTTTAACCTTTTTCAATCACAGCGCACATATCCCGTGCACATTAATATAGGCTCTTGTACAAGCGCCCTTTTGTGTTGATATGCACACCTTCCATTTCAAAACAATACAAATCAAAGCGTTTACCTTTCATATTTTTTTAGTAATTATACATGAGACTATAATATTGCAATCGGATAGGAAATAAGGAAATAATGAGAGAAATAGAGAAAGAAAGAGAGAGAGAGAGAGAGAGAGAGAGGGATGTAGGGAGAGCTACACAGACAGACAGACTGAGAGAGACCGACAGAGAGATAGGCTGAAAACGCACAAAAATGTAAAGAGATAACTCGATTTCAATAATTATAATTATGATTTTTCACCTTTCAAAGTCCTGTGATACATAGGAAAAACATAATGTATCCTTCCCAAAAAAAAGTTATACATAATTTTTCCTCCTACCAGGTTTGTGGCGCCTCCAGCGGATGTACCACCATTTCCAGAGCAAGGGCATCTCCATCAGAGCGCTGGATGCCTTCAGGATACGTGACAAGACCAGGGCTTACTCAGTGTTAAGAGACTTGGACTACGCTGGCTCATCCTCCAACAAAACTATCGTCATAGACATGTCTTCTGTAGAGGCGTACAGGCTGGTTCTAGAACAGGTGTAGTATGTGGTCAGATTTGATAATTTTGGAGAATATATTATGACAGAATAACTGGTACTGGTTGGTGTAAATGTGTTTAAAGAATTAAAAAAATATATACCGCCGTATAGAATCCCAAAGAGGAACCGAAGGAACGGTGAACCCCATAGAGTCAAAAAGATGTTTGAGAACAGCTTTAAATTTTTTTTTATAATTATTAAATCTAGATCTAGTTGTAGACCACATTTCGTCTATTTGCTTACCAATTATAGACTAGCTGTAGACCACATTTTGTCTGTTTGCTTACAAATTATAGACTAGTTTCTGTTCTTCTTTTGATTGCTTCTTATATAGATTTATATAACGGTAGAGGTTTGATGGGGAAGCAATATAGAGATAGATATCTAGATAAGTTAATGTGTATCTAGATGGAAAGATAGATAATATGATAGACATAGAGATAGATAGATAGATAGATAGATAGATAGATAGATAGATAGATAGATAGATAGATAGATAGATAGATAGATAGATAGATAAACACATAGATAAATACAAATTACGAGTAAATCGATTTATACAAAGGTGATCAAAAAATGATAACATGTCAACAGCAACGATTAATAAAACAGAAATAGCAATAAGCACCGAGTGATGAAAGATCGATGAAAAGCTGGTTGAGAAGTACAACAGCACCAATGTGTTTCTCTCCGTAAGAAGCAGGTAAGAGCAAGCGTCATTTATCTCACTAAGAGGATTTTCGTATGCTCACGATCTCTATCTCATTACATCTGTTTCCATTCCTCAAGGCTTAAACTTTCTGGGGTTTTTTTGTAAATAATTCCAGTATAAAAATGCTGGCGTCTTCCTGTCGTTTTCCTTTTTCCTTCGATAAAACGTATCGCATTTTGGGTTCTATAGAATCAGGAGGATTTTGTTGAAAGAAATATGTGAATCCAAAAAAAAGAAGTCAGTATCGATTATCTTTCAACTTTCGGCCTAAGAAGGGAATAATTATTGCTGTCGCGTTTGTGCTTTTACATTCATTAGGAAACTGATATCATTACATCTGAGCATACAACTAGTAATACATCACATCTGTGTTAGTATCTTTTACCTGTGTTAACAAGAATTCGATATTGCAGCCGCAATAAATCTTAAAATTGCTTTAAAAGATAAATATAGATCAGGAAAAAGGAAATATAATTCTTCAAAGCAGGTTACCTTAGGATAGAAAGAATTATATCTCGAGAATTTGCGTGATTCGTGACACGTTATATTTTGACCCATTGAAACAGGAGTGAAATTTTTAAATTAACCTTTCACATTCTTTTAAACAAAACAGTATTAGCGGTGTTGTTGGTTACTATGTTACTATTTTAGTTGACTACATTACTTGTCTGTTTTTGCTTCCAACGTCAGCGCGTTATATGATATATGTGGACGAGTCCCACGAAGAATATATGACAATTTTACGTGTGCCGATACCATGACTCCTGCTAAGCTGGCCACAATCTATTAAAACCGACCCAGCTAGTAGTGGACGAAATCAGACAGATACGTTTTTATCAAACCAGCGGCCGCCCGATTGGGAGGCCAACGCTCCATCACTTCGGCCAGTTCACACTTGATTACATTACGTTCCTGCTTGTAGTTAAAAAAATGAGGAGATAAATAAAAACAGCAGGTTTAAAAGTGCAAGGACAGTACTTACACCATAAAACTGAGAACTTCTGTTATAGTGTCAGAAATGTACATCATTATTATCACTTAGAGTATCAAGTTAATGGTTGATCAGTATGTATGCTGCAATAAGGCGGTGACCCTGGGGTAGAACATCGGCTTCCGATGCAAAAGGTCTATGACTCGAGCCCTGACGATTTAGATTTTTACTTCTTGGGTATGTGTCAGTTTAATGTGTCCGGCTGAGACAAGAGTCATGGTATCCCCGTTCTGTCTCGTGTGTGACAGAACATGCTCATAGAATACCAGACGTAAGTCTTGGAGCCCGCTCTCACAATATAATAGTCTATATAGTGCTGATATTGGATGTTAAACCAACTCAACTACACAGCTACAACTAGGCTGCAATATTGTAGGGAACTATTTCGTACTTTACACTGCAATTTATCGCTCCGCAAATCATTCTTGCCAATCATGGCTGTCATTTGTCGAAGGCTTTGCGACAAATGTGACGATTTCTGATGACATAATCACGCCCCTCAGGCATGGACTTTTCTGAATACTTATTGGCCCTGTAAGTTCTGGATAGAGCTATGGTTGGACGCCGATATGCGATAAAGATTCCCTGACCTACCGTCCTCGTTGTCGCAATAAGACCAACTATCACAAGACCTATAATGTGTATTCTGGTAAACAGCTACGGCGATTATCGACCGCCACAAGTGAGACCCCTGCCAGTTCCGAAATTATCTGGGAATCTTTGCCTGGCCACTGGTCAGCGATGTCCAATGTCTGACCACTGGCGAGCAGCCAGGCCCACGAGAAAATTGGTAGCCAGCAGTAAGAAGACTTACCATGACTCTGTGGCGAGAAGCGAGGCCCACGATAAAATTGGTCGCCAGCAGTAATAGAACTTACCATGACTCTGTGACGAACAGCTAGACCCACGAGAAAATTGGTAGCTAGCAGTAATAAAACTTACCATGAGTCTGTGGCGAGCAGCAGACCCACGAGAAAATTGGTAACCAGCAGTAAGAAGACTTACCATGACTCTTTGACGAAAAGCGACGCCCACGAGAAAATTGGTAGCGAGCAGTAATAAAACTTACCATGACTCTTTGACGAAAAGCGACGCCCACGAGAAAAAATTTATTGGTCGCCATCAGTAATAAAACTTACCATGAGTCTGTGGCGAGCAGCAGACCCACAAGAAAATTGTTAGCCAGCAGTAATAAAACTTACCATGACTCTGTAACGAACAGGGAGGTCCACAAGAAAATTGGTAGCGAGCAGTAATAAAACTTACCATGACTCTGTGACGAACAGCCAGGCCCACGAGAAAATTGGTAGCCAGCAGTAATAAAACTTACCATGACTCTGTGACGAACAGCTAGGTCCACGAGAAAATTGGTAGCTAACAGTTATAAAACTTACCATGACTCTTCGACGAGCACACAGGCCCACGAGAAAATTGGTAGCGAGCAGTAATAAAACTTACCATGACTCTGTAGCGAACAGCTAGGCCCACGAGAAAATTGTTAGCCAGCAGTAATAGAACTTAAAATCACTGTGTGACACTCGTCTAGCTAGCTGAGCATAACACGAAGTTTCTTTTTTTTAATGTTTGACAATTCGTCACGTCAAATGTAAAAACATGTAAAAACAAAGTGTCATTGCTTAGCGTCCAACGTCAGCACTATAAGTATAGGCAGCATTGTAGACAGTGGGGGATATACTAATGATTCATGGTACTTTAAAATGAGCTAGTGCATTATACAAATGGGGCGACAAGTAACTTTGAACTAAAGCGCACAGAAATAATACTCTGTTGAATATTTCATGAAAAGTACAAATTTTTTTTAGTCCTAGGGATTTTTTTTGCCAAAAAATGTTACACAGCTTTTGTTCATTTACATAGAAAATAATGAGTCCAACAATACTGTTGGGAAAAAAAGTTAAGAGTTTGACTAGCGATGTTATTGCTTAATGAAATAAATGTGTATCAAGAATCCAGTAGAAGGAAGGTAAACTTCTTTTCAATTAAAAAATAGCATGCAAACAGTTAGTCATTCATATCGTATATACATGACAGGAATATCTCGCTGCCTCAAATGTAAATATATATTTCTTCTTATTTCACATAACCTAACCTTTCCCTGCTTCTACTGATGTTGATCAATTTTTAAAATTGCCTCATAAATAGTTCGCACCGTACCAAAAATAATTATCTAGGGTCAGACGCTTACTCAAATAGTAACTCACTGTGGATATTCTCCAAGAATGAAGCTATACCAGTAAAGTTCAGACAGTGGTAATCTTTAGTCGGAGAAATTGAATTTGTCACGCAGTTTACTGTCTCTTATACTACATCAAGAAAAATTTTTATGGCTACAGAAATACAAAGCTGTGAAGGAGCTACTAGGCCGGTTAAATGAAACTTAAATAGCTAAACTGCAAGGGAAAAAAAGGTGGATAGAGCATCTCTCAAACCATACATCTTTTTCATCGGAGGACGAAGATTTAAACCCAGGACCACAGCAGAATCTCAAAATGGTGAATAGAATTATTTCCTCTTAATGTATGGAATATAACCCGCCTTGCTGTTATATAGTTAGTCACTGGTTGGGTCTGTGTCAGTATACCGTGCCCAGCTGAGTCAGGACTCCTGGTTTTCCAGCACTGTCTTCGTACAACAGCAAGCACAATTTTCAGAAGTTAGTTTTGGGACATATCAACGATAATTATAGTCTAGTTGTTCTAGTTGCTCGAGTTGCACCTTCAGATGCCAACAAAATAAATGAAAAATACAACAAACCAACCTTTTGTGTAGTATAAAAGTGATAAATTACTCTTTTTAGGCTATTTGGACAGAGCTATGTTTGATTGTCGAAACAATAGTCGTTGCCAACAGCGTCCCCGTTTGATAAAAAACCAAACCAATAATGTGCGTCACACATTTTGATCAACCCGAAACCAAGCAAAATCTGTGTGCCACGCATTCAATTATCCGTCTGGGTTTAAAAGTATGTAGTTATAGTTGGCAAACAAGGGTCATATTTTTCTGAGACAGTTCTATCGTATATATTATGCTAATACTAAAATCCATTGCAGAAGTTTTATAATGGAAAGGAGGCGCGAATACCTCATTGTGTGACCCATACGTTATCTAAAACGTATGTCCCCTAAGTTGCTTTCACAATTTTTCCATTGTGGTTTATCCTATCTGTTACAAGATCTTTTTATGAGACCATCGACTATCACGTATGCCCTAAACATTCCGTGAGGTGTTTGTTTGAGTATTACTTCCTGATGTGTGGTTTTAATAGCTTATCCAACAAATTATTCATAGGATAAAAGGCAAAATTGCCATCCATCTACTTTTTTGCAATTATTTGAATTTGATAGTCATTATGTCTGTCTATTATGCCTAATCGGTTAGGAGAGAGATATAAAGAGAGACAAAGACAGATATAGCGAGAAAGATAGAGGAAAAAATCCTGTGATGCAAGTTAGAATCTCAACGCACCCCCCTCCCCCCATCCTAAAAAAACAACAACAAAAAACAAAAACCAAAACAAACAAAAAACAACTATCAGCAACAACGACAACAACAAAAAGTCCCACAGTTGTGAGAGGTCGTTGGTGTTGGTAAAGAAAGTTCAAGGTTGAAGAAAAATCAACCCACGAAATACAAAATTATACAACATAGAAAGTCTATGCGGGGGATCAATGTATTATGTGGATATTTTGTTGAAAAGTAATATCGTCATTGGGCTTAGTACGGAATCATCATAGCTCGGGATCTTTATCCGGAGATTAGGAGCGAGTCGAACGCAACTGCCAAAATGTTATAAGGTGATGGAAAGGATTATCAGAAAAAAGTGTAGACTCATCATAATCAGTTGTAAATTTTATTATAAGTCTTCCAGCCTAATTTGTGTAAAAACAAACAAATAACCAAATCATGAAAAAAAAATGAAATGAACAGCATTAAACACAATTTTCTTAGAAAATACTTCGATTGTTCTGTTGTACATACGTTTGTTTGGTTATGTTTAATTTAACTAAATTGAAACTAAAAAAGAGCGTTTGAGTAATAACAACATATTTAAAGTTCCATTGGTTTTTTATTTTCAGATTGTCGACGTTGGAATGAACAGGCAAAATTATCACTACATCTTGGCAGGCGCGGTAAAACTACTCTGTCTTGTTTGCTATGCTAAACAATATTTATATTATTTTTAGGTATAAGTGAAAGTGTGATGTTTAAACAAATACGCGATGTTTCAGTGAAAATGTGATTGTAAAAGTTTGATGTTTAAGGAAAAGTGTAATGTTTACGTGAACGTCTAATGCTTAAGTGAGGGTGTGGTATTTTAGTGAAAGTGTGATGTTGAAACAAAAGCATTATGTTTAGGAGAACGTGTGATGTTTAAGTGAAAATGTGATTGTAGAAGTTTGATGTTTAAGTTAAAGTGTGATGCTTAAGTGAGGGTGAGGTATTGATGTGAAAGTATGATGTTAAAACGAAAGCGCAATATTTTGGACATTGTGTGATGTTTAAGTGAATGTATGATGCTAAAGTAAACGTATGATGCTTAAGTTGATGCTATTTTTTGTCCCAGCATGCCATGGACCTGAACCTGGACAGAGACTTCTTCTCGCAGTTCCTGTACGGCGGAGTGGAGATCACGGCCTTCCGGGTGGTTGACAACGAGACCAACACCTACAAGAAGTGGGAGCAGGTGTGGCAGCAGCACAAAGACAAGTTCCCCAATCTGTTCCCTTTACGGGTGAGTTAGTGAGTGACTGAGTGGGTGAGTTAGTGAGTGAGTGAGGGAGTTGGATGAGTGAATCAGTGGGTGAGTCAGTGAGTAAGTGAGTTAGTGATTGAGTTGGATTCCTGCTATTTAATGCTAGCAAAGAGACTTTTATCGTAGCCTGAAGTCCTGTCTCAGCCAGTTATATTACACTGACACCGACTCAAATAGTAGGGGACGTAGAGGGCCGGAAAAAATTTTGTCCCATTGTACATTTATAACCGACGATCTCCTAGTTGTAACACCAGCGCGCGATCACTTTCATAAGTTCCTTTATAAGTAAACTATAATCGGAAATACTTGTCTAAGTTCATTGCAAGATTAGTGTGACCCCCTCTAATTTTAAGATAAATCACAACTCTCTTTTGATCATATCCTTTATTACTATTTTTAGTGCTATTTTTATCGTTTCAAATATTTTGGCTGTTCATTTTTTTTACCTTTGTCAACATTATTTTTCTCAGTTCGCGTCTCTTCAAATAGTTTCTTCTTAGATGCTCTTTCTGCTCACGAAATTTCCAGCATAACAATACACAACGAAGAAATGCTATATTAGCAGCGCCACAAATAGTTCAAAGAAATCGATAAATGGTCTTCCTCAAACAAAAGTTTCTGTCGCTTACATTATTGAAGAAGAAAGACAAATTGGCTCTCAAAGGGACAAACCAAAAATGTCATTACCACGCGCTAGAGGAAAATGCTTTGTCCTTAACTCCAGCAATTTTTTGGGACTACTATAATTTATCGTTTTTTTCAATTTCCTTTTACCGCCACTTTGCCACCCCCCCCCTTTTCCCCTCCACCCTGATCTCTATCTAAAAGTGCAAAAGGTTACTTTGTTTCTCCCCTTTTCTCTCAATCCTACTATGCTGTTTCTTTTTCCTTCTCTTTGTCGTGATTTTCCCAAATATTCAATATTAAAGCGCTTCTGTATACTAAGAATTCTTTTTTACATGATCTAAACGTATGTTTGAACTCTGCCAGGGTTTGAATTAAATTTAGCGCAAAACATGCGCTTCTTCTTACAGTGAATATTTGGAAGATGTTACTGGTTTTTATATAATAATAAAATTTGGGCTTAAAAGTACGTTTACACGGTACAGTTTTGGAACTTTTGCCTCTCTAATAGAATGCTTTAATTAAGAATACTATCTAAACTCCGCCTGTTAAATAATGCCCAGCGACGTGTTGAAATTTTGCATCCAGCAGCAGTAGCCCTTTCTCTAAGTCTAATGTGCTTTACATCTCCTAAGGCAAGAGGCAAAACTGTGCTGGTCTGACTCCTTCCTTCTCTCTCTCTCTCTCTCTCTCTCTCTCTCTCTATCTCTATCTCTCTCTCTCTCTCTTTTCTTAGTCTCTTTCTCTGTCTCTCTCTCTCTCTTTCTTGGAACTGGCTCTAATGGTAGAGCGTTGGCCTCCCGATCGAAAGGTCACCAGTTCGAAAATCTTGATTTGACAATAATATTTTGTTCGAATTCGCCCCCGAGTGGTTGGGTTGGGCGCTAAGCAACACAACTCAAAACATCAAAATCTTTCTATGATATTTTTCGTCTCATAACCTTCGCATGGATAGTGCTTTAACTGGTGTCAGTGGTAGAGCGTTGGTCTCCGGTTCAAAACCAACAGTCAGCCGCATAACAATGTGTCCAATTTCGTCCCTGAGTGCTTGGGTCGGTGTCTGTATAATATGACCGGGAGAGACAGGTGTGCTGGTATCATCGCACTGTCTTTGTGTGGCAGCGCGTAAAAATTTCAGACGTTAGTCTTGGATTCCGCCCACAACAAATAGCATATATAGTTCTGACGTTGGACATTTAAGCTACGAAACAAACACAAAGTCTATCTTTCTCTCTCTCCCTCTCTTTCTTTCTCTCTCTCCCTCTCTCTCTCTCTCTCTCTCTCTCTCCTCCTTTTTCTCTTTCTCTTTCTCCCTCTCTTTCGCTCACTCTCTCTGTCTTTATCTCTCTTTTCTGGAGTTGAATTTCTCTCATCAAATCTAATCTAAACTCCTATCGTCATGATCTCCTGTATCTCCCCCCAGACTGGCTCTGCGCTCATGATCGACTCGGTGAGGGCCGTGCACGAGGCGCTTATGTCGCACATCCCCCTGAGCACACCAGGTCGGCCTGCGTTTGGCCACCTGCAGCGCACGTGTGACATGGACAACCCCCAGCCCTCACAGCTGGGATCAACCATCATCAACGCTATAAACCAGGTAAGTGAGATAATTATGAACAATAAGACAATAATTCAATGGTTAACCTTTTTCATTATACGCCTCGTTAAATAAGATAATAATTCAACAGTTAACCTTTTTCATGATACGCCTCTTTAACCAGAAGATCAGTTATGTAATTATTATCAATTAAGAGATAATTCTAACCATCCATGCTTTACCGTCATCAATGCCGTGAACCAGGTTAGTAACAGATTATTTATATAAAGGCAATAAAAGGCTCCAACATTACCAACGCTGATAAACATCTTTGTGCCATGCAGCATTACTGATTATTAGTTATAAAAAATTTAATATAATTATTGAAATTATAATGAATGGTTTTACCTTGGATCTCTCTAAAATAATAGAGGATTTAGAAGTATATATATATATATATATATGTGTGTGTGTGTGTGTGTGTGTGTGTTTGCAAATGATCAATGTTTAAAAACAAAAAGGAAACAGGATTGTAACCCTTTCATTTTGACAAATTTGTTCTCACATGCAGCAGTTAGAAAGTTCATTTAATTGAACGCGATTTTTCTATAACAATTATCGATCAAAATGGTTTAAACCTTTTTTAATGTCACTTGTGTACAAGCTGTTACATACAGCGATAGTTTAAAGTCCAAAGGATATGTTTTATCAAATATTTAAAAATATGTAAACGAAAAGACGAGTTTTCTTCAATCACAATTATTGGTATACTTTTTTCATCCACAGGTCCGATTCCATGGCCTTAGCGGCCCTTTAGCTCTGAAAGAGGGGAGACGGTCAGAGTTTAAAGTGGATGTTCACAAACTCACATTCAAGACGCAAATGACAAAGGTGAACAAAGAATATATTTCACATTTCCAGTTAATTAGCTTCTTTCAGTTAATCAGTGCTCTTTCAAACGGAAAGTTAAATGATCACCATAACCAAGTCAGTCTGTCCGTTGTCATCATCATCATCATCATCATCATCATCATCATCATCATGATCATCATCCTCATCATGATCATCATCATGATCATCATCATCATCGTCATCATCCTCATCATCATCATCATCATCATTATCATCATCATCATCAAAGTCATCATCATCATCATCATCATCATCATCATCATCATTACCATCATCATCATGATCATCATCATCATCATCATCATCATCATCATCATCATCATCATCATCATCATCATCATCATCATGATCATCATCATCATTATCATCATCATCATCCTCATCATCATCATCATCATCATCAGCATCATCATCATCATCATCACTATCATCACGTTGGCTTGTCCACTGTATAAGACGTTACATCCCGTATAATCCATCTAAAAATATCCCCGTCTTGGGCCATCCTATTTACCTCGGTGGACCTTCTTCGTAGCCAGCCACTGATGCCATCCTTCCATCCTCTAGCCTTTCTCCTTCTTCATCCTAATATTGCCTCCATAACGCTTTGTTCTAAACTATTGTGTCTCTACAAGTGACAAAAATATTTCAGTTTCCTCTCTTTGGTGTTATTTTAAGGCCACCTTGGTTTCATTTACAGTACTTTTAATGTGTTATCCTTCCGCGTGTGTGGTTTTCCAGACCTTAATTTTCCTATTCAGCTCAGAATTTTTAAAATGTTAAACAAAATGCTTTACTGTTTCATTTTAAAACTAGTTATGACGTCTTTTAAAAATTGTCTTTTATCGATGACTTAACCTTATACTTTAATTGCTTTACGTCATAGCTTTTTGCGTCAATGGTATTATTTTGAGATCGCATTCTGAAACTGTAGTTAGAAGGGAAGATAGAAAATGTATAAATTGCAAAATTTGCACCATCTCATTTCCCTCTTAAGAAAGAGCAGACAGCACATTTTTTTGCAAATGTAATTTCTTCCAACAATTTATTATATAAACAAACAAACATAAAAAAAACAACCACTATCAAATCATTTTTACAAAAATGACATAAAATAAGCAATGTTTAGTACGAATCGTTGTGTTATCTTGAACAACGTTGTTTTTAAAATTGATGTATTTTTTATTCCTAGTTCGAGCAATGTGTACAATTTTGTCCTCGGTATAATTATATCATGCTTTCTTCTCTTTGAATAGAACATTACTTCCTACAATTTATTTGTTCAAGATTCTATTAGTTTTGTATTTTCTTTTTTCCCTTCAATATTCATTTCTATCAGATTGATACTTGGACCTCAAGTGAGCTGGCTACAGACAAGTACAAATCACGGGAAAACAAAGATCCAGTGAAGAATAAAACCCAAAGAGTCACCACTGTGATTGTACGCATACAAGAGAATGTTGAAGAGCAATAGTATACATTTATCTGTTAACAATGGTTATGGTTTAATGTCAATGCCCTCTTTCGGTTTCTACAATGAAACGTTTATCTAGGTTTATGACAAGAACTATGCCTAAGAGACTGTTTGTCCTTTTTTATTTACTGTCCGTTTTTCTTTGAATCTCTCTCACTCTATTTCTCTCTCACCCCTCTCTCTCTCACTCTCTCTCTCTCTCTCTCTCTCTCTCTCTCTCTCTCTCTGCCTCTACACCAGGCCCTCTGTTTTATTTTTTTTTGTTCCTGTGCTTTTCTGTTTTTCTTTCTTTCTGTCTTTTTGTTGGAATGTATGCCTGTAGGCCTGTATCTCTTTTCGACAGTCTCTCTGTTTCTCCAATCCTCCTTATCCTTTTCTCTTTTTCTCTAAGGCTCTCTCTCTCTCTCTCTCTCTCTCTCTCTCTCTCATACACACACACACACTTTCTCTCTCTGTGTCTGGTATCCACACTGCGTCTTTACGTGGCAGTATGTAAAGAAACCTATCAGACTTAATGATCTGATTCTCATGGCCGTAACGGGTTCTCTTTAGGAACCTAGGAGACTCTAAAGATGAAGAGAATTTTTAACAATACATTTTTAATGTTATTCTTATGCTTTAAACCTATGTAATGCTTTCACGAGATTAGTCGATTCCGTGTATTCTCAATTACCTTATTTATTTATTTGGGAATTGTTGGTAACATTTCTAACGGGAGTTGGGGAAACGCAGATCTTTTTATAAGATGACAACTTAAAATGTCGTACATCAGTGCTCTATGCAAGACTTATTTTCCAACTCCAAGCTAGAAAGATTTGAAAACTCTCAATTTTTAATGTATTCAAAAGAAGACCGAAAACAGTTGACATTTCATTGTTTTTGAAAACTAAGAAAAAAACAACAACCATATATTCCAACCTCACGTCCTGTTCTGCACGATATACTTTTATGCTAGCACAGTGATCTTTGTATTAAACCGCATAACATCATTTGTAAAATTAAAAATAATATTAAGGTTGTCACTATGTATAAATAGTAGACAATTCCAAAAATATTGCGCGTAAACACGGTATAAGCATTGAACTGTAAGTCGAACATCGCGTAGCTTACGACTCGTCCTAAGAATATGTGACCAATGAAGGCTCACAACTCGTAAGTATAATTATTATGTGACCAAGAAAGCTTAGGACTCGCCGTAGGAATATGTGACCAAGAAGGCTTACGACTCGTCGTAAGAGTATGCGACCAAGGAGGTTTACGACGAGTCGTAAGCTACCGCAAAGTTGTACTTACGCCCCCTTAAATCAAATGATAGACAAAGGTTTTAATGTGTTTGTGTTGAAGGAACCTCCCTTCGTGATGGAGGTGGAGAACATGAATGGAGAGCCCCCAGTGTCGGGACGCCGGAACCTGGAGGGATACTGCATTGACCTACTGGACGCCCTGGCCAGGACCGAGGACTTTGAGTACGAAATCACAGTGACCGATGCTTACGGCGACTACAACAAGTCCAGTGGGCGCTGGAACGGCTTGGTGGGACAGCTGACCAGAATGGTGAGGTTCTCTATAGAGGGAGGGAGAAAAATCTCTCCCTCTCTCCGGGTTTAACGTCTCCTTGGCTCCCCTGGGGGATCCCATACGGCGAAAAGGATGGTGAGGGCTGGATGAGTAGGTTGTTGTTGTTGAGTTGGTTTAACGCCCAACATCACACTATCTGGGCTATATTAATGACGGGCCCAAGTTTGACGTCTGACAATAATTATTGTATGTGCTGCCACATACGAGACAGCGCGGGGAAACCATGACTCCTGTCTTAGCCGGTCACATTAAACTGACACCGACCCAACCAAGTAGTCACCGGCTTTGAACCATGGACTCTTAGTTTTTTTTTCTTTATTTTTGTTAAAGGTTTAATTTTGCGATTATAACTATTATCACTCTGTTAGGATTTGTTAAAATGGAAAAAAAAATATATGTAACATTTAATGCAAGTGCCCAAAAAACAATAGTAACTTTGAAAGATTCGTAATAAACTAGGCATATCAAAATTGGTGTAAAATAGTCTAACCCAGGTACAAAGGTTTTTAGTTCAAAATTGTTTTAACTAATAACACAAGCAACCAATTCAAATAGTTGGCACTTCTATACAAGAGCGATGGTATTGGTAATGTCCAACATACTGAACGTAACATAAACGTGAAAAATATTTTCGAAACAAACAGTAATGGTTTTAGTTAGAATGGCTTGGTACGAATCACATGTTGCTGTTTTTTTTCCTCTTTTTTAAAAGGAGAAAGACATCGCGGTGGCCCCGCTGACAATCACCAAAGACCGCGAGCGGGTGGTGGACTTCTCCAAGCCGTTCATGGACACGGGCATCTCTATCATGATCAAAAAGCCCGACAAGACGAAGCCTGGCGTGTTCTCCTTCATGGATCCCCTGGACAAATACGTGTGGCTGTGCATAGCCATGGGATTTCTTGCTGTTAGCTTTGTGCTGTACTTTGTCGGCAGATTCAGGTAAGCAAGTCGTGGAGGCAAGTGACTGTAGTAGATGTGGAGTGTGTATAAGGGAATACATGAAACAAATATCATGGACCATCTTGACACCTACGTGTGACTGGGCATTGCCATGTAGTTATTGGCAGTCAGTTTCAGTTTCGTGCTGTACTTTGTCGGCAGATTCAGGTAAGCATGTCGTGCAGGCAAATGACTGTAGTAGATGTGGAGTGTATATAAGGGAATACATGAAACAAATTATTATGGACCCTCTAAGAACCTACATGAGTCTGGGCATTGCCATGGAGCTATTGCCAGTTAGCTTTGTGCTGTACTTTGTCGGCAGATTCAGGTAAGCAAGTCGTGCAGGCAAGTGACTGTAGTAGATGTGGAGTGTATATAATGGAATACATGAAACAAATTATCATGGGCACTCTAGACACCTGCGTGTTGCTGTGCATTGCCATGGACTTCTTGCTTCTTGGCAGTCAGCGACGTGCTGTGTTTTGTGGGCAGGTTCAGGTGAGTATCTCAGGCAGGCAAATGTGGTAGATGTGGAATATACATAAGGGGGTGCATCAAACAAACTTTCATGGACCCTCTAGACACCTGCGTGTGGCTGTGCATTGCCATGGAGTTCTTGGCAGTTAGTTTCTTGATGTGCTTTTTGGGCAGGTTCAGGTACGCTGTGAACATACATCTCATGGAAAAGATATAATAGACATAGCGCGTTCACGTCAGCCATCTATAGTCCACATTGCTGACGGGCCCCAAAACTAAAGTCGGACAATTTTATGTGCTGCCACATAGAGATAATGCTGGAAGACTTAGTAATTCACATTGCTGTACCCTTTCTGTCTGTACCTTGACCCTTTCTAGATTAGTCAGCATTAGTAAACTCTTCTTTTAGCTTGCTCAAAAGGGTAATAAATAGCTTCACATTATAGCAATTTTCGTGTTCATGTATACAATACTGTTTCATCCAGATTTGTAGTAATAGTTTTTGCCTTGAATACTTGTTCATTTTATATCATAAGTGCACAAGAGTAGTTATATTACATGCATATACTGTGGTCGCTTAGATTGACATAGACGGTCAGGAACCTAGATTTAACGTGCCGCACATCAGTCACAAAGAAAGATAAAAGTTCAGACTAATGACTTGAACACAATCAAACCAGCTACAGCCACAAACCTAGATCTAACGTGACACATATCAGTCATAATAAACAAAGAAAAGTTCAGACTAATGACATGGACGGGATCGAACCAACACCTTCTTCTGGGTACCATTTCGCCTTGTCAAGGCACAGACCAATGTGCTTAGCCATTCCGAGGTTCATACCAAATCTTTATAAAATGATGTTTAACCTGTTACTACAATCTAACTATTGTTTGTACACAGTATCCTTTTCCACTTGTAACATTATCACATTTTCTAAGTCACTGCTAAATTTCGCTTTCCTAACTTTTCAGCCCATATGAGTGGAACGTGGAAGAAGACTCCACCGAGAAGACGGCCACCACGATATTTTCCATTTCTAACACTCTCTGGTTTTCCTTGGGCGCTCTAATGCAGCAGGGATCGGATATATCCCCGAGGTTCGGCCCGAAACTATTCTTTATGCAAACCATACGCTGGTCTTTTCCCTTACTAGTTCATGACTAGGACTGGTGCTAGCAGTACGTACATACTGTACGTTTTATCGCAGATATTAGCGTTTATACTAGTGCGGCTTACCACAAGGTGTAGAATGCATAACCATGACGTAGCTTAAGTTTCGTCGTAAGCCTTCTTATTCATATATTGTTACGACGAGACGTAAGCTACGTCTTGTTTGTGCATTCTATCCAAGGTTTAGGGCCTATCAGCTCGACTTTTAGTTTCTCATTTCACGAGATTCAGGTCCTAGCCAAAAGGGCTCAAGGGTGGCTTAGCGATTTTAGCTATCAATTCCATGTGTGTAAACATTATGCATAACCGCAGCCTAGGCAAAAAGCATTAGCCCGCAATCGTCGGAAATAAGCTTAATGTTTATTAATGCGACCCTGGTTATCTCTATTTTTTATAACCGAGTGTCAGATCCAGTTATTTCCCTTCTTGATATAGAATGAAGCGGAAAAAAGGGGGAGTTAAGTCTAGATCACGTTGTATCTTGAGCTAGTTTTGAAAAAGGTCAGCGGTTTTTAACAACCCTCCGCAAAGTTCAGTTTGTTTCAAAATATGTGTCTTACTGTTGTGGTTTGTATTTGTCTTAAAATAATCGCCATTACAATTAAAGCTAAATACAAAACGTAGGACTTTCCAACAACTCGTGAGCACTTATTAGGCTATATTGTGGACGCACCCCAAGACTAACTTCGCACAACTTTATGTGCTGCCACATAGCATTTGCCTTTGATTTTTTAACCATCTTTGTCATTATTTTGTCGTTTGTTTAATTTAAACTCTTATCTGTCTTTGTCAACATTGCATAATTTACAAACTGCACTTTGCAAAAGGGGAACTTAACCGGGTCGTGGATTGTAAATAATCGTCTATAGACGTTGTTGAAAAAACATAACTTAATATTTGTAATCTTGAGGATATATCCATCTCTGGGTGCATTCGAGTGTTTTCCATTTCATTTTTTTAATTATATATTGACTTCAAATGTTGGTAAGTACAATGTTTCTTTTAAATTTACAGATTGCAATGCGAGCAAAAAGATATCTTTTAACTTCTCATATAAGAGCACATTCTTATGAAAAATTCACAGTCTTCTTTCTTTATTCCTTTTTTTCTTCTCTCTTTTTTGTCCCTTTCTTTCACTTGCGTTCTAACCATTCTCTGTTAGTATGCTATAGAATGTAACTTACCACTGCCACCAAAAAGTCAACCATTCTCTGTTAGTATGCTATAGAATGTAACTTACCACTGCACCAAAAGGTCGACCATTCTCTGGTAGTATGCTATAGAATGTAACTTACCACTGCGCCAAAAGGTCAACCATTCTATGTTAGTATGCTATAGAATGTAACTTACCACTGCACCAAAAGTCAACCGTTCTCTGGTAGTATGCTATAGAATGTAACTTACCACTACAACAAAAGGTCAACCGTTCTTTGTCAGTATGCTATAGAATGTAACTTACCACTGCACCAAAAGGTCGGCCATTCTATGTTAGTATGCTATAGAATGTAACTTACCACTGCCACCAAAAGGTCAACCATTCTCTGTTAGTATGCTATAGAATGTAACTTACCACTGCCACCAAAAGGTCCTTCTCCGGGCGGGTGGTCGGCTCGGCCTGGTGGTTCTTCACGCTCATCATCATCTCGTCATACACGGCCAACCTGGCAGCCTTCCTCACCATCGAGAAGCTGGTGGTCTCCATCGACTCGGCCGACGACCTCATCAACAACCCGAGGATATCCTACGGCACCAAGAGGTCCGGCTCGTCCTGGGAGTTCTTCGAGGTATCCGATTTGTCTTATATATATAGATTGGCCGTCCTTGTTACTACGGCCATGTTCCGCCACACAGGTGTTTCAAATTACGCTAATGTTGGTCACTGTCGTTAGGCGTTTGGCGGATAGTTAAGTTGATTCGGTATTTTTCTATGTTTGTATATATTCATGTATATGTCTATCCATTTATCTATCTATCTATCTCGACCCCCTCCGAATACTCATCCACAAGTACGTCGTCAGCTCTCTGGTTCATTTCTTCTTTCATCAACATGAACGTGGTAACTGTAGATTTCTAGGATATGTAAAGATTAAAGTGAATAAACTTGAAAATATACTAAATAACTATTCTAATAATTATGACTAAAATCAATTCAAAGTAATAAAAAAAAACCAGGTAGGCTACATATTCCTACATGTTTGTTTTCATTATATACAAAAACAGATAAATTATTAGGTTTATGGATGGATCCATTGATATTGCAGATAGTAGAGAGATAGATAGATAAATAGATAGATAGATAGATAGATAGATAGATAGATGTCTATTTATCTATCTATCTATCTATTTATCTATCCATGATTTATCTATCTGCAATATCAATGGATCCATCCATAAACCTAATAATTTATCTGTTTTTGTATATAATGAAAACAAACATGTAGGAATATGTAGCCTACCTGGTTTTTTTTTATTACTTTGAATTGATTTTAGTCATAATTATTAGAATAGTTATTTAGTATATTTTCAAGTTTATTCACTTTACATATCCTAGAAATCTACAGTTACCACGTTCATGTTGATGAAAGAAGAAATGAAACAGAGAGCTGACGACGTGCTTGTGGATGAGTACTCGGAGGGGGTCGACAGGGTGAGCAAAATTCTTATGAAAACAATAACGGTAAAAAAGCGATGCTTTTTAGAACACGTCGTACTTTCTTTGTTTCTGTATGTGCAAATGACGCACTGAAAAGATTGAAAAAAAGTCTCTCTCCCTGTCTCTCTCTCTCTTTCTCTCTCTCTCTCTATCTTTATTTATCTGAAAAATGCATACTTAATGCCGTTGTAAGTTATTGAGACCAAATATTTACAGAAAGACGTATGCCTTTGTCTATTTGAGAAAAGCGGAATCTATCATATTGCATGTTTATTCATTTGTTGTATGGGTCAGTGGCCACAAAATCCAATAAAATTATATCGTATTTCTTGATCCAGGATTGCCTTAAAACTAACTTAGCAAGTGATCGTAGATTTTTACTGTCCTATGGTGGCTTCCTCTGTTTGGTTTTATTGCCTGATGCCATTTTGTAGACAATAATAACTTAGTACCAGGTATATAAACAAAATTAACATGAACCTATTTCTAAAAGACCTAACTTTAAAGGCTTTTGCCCAACGAATGCTCTCAAAACGCTCCGTGCTTTAGAGGTAAGGATTTGACTGGTAATAGCCATTCTCTAATTATCTCAAATCTGGTCATACGTTTTATGCAGGTACAAATGGGAGAGAATCATAATTATGACTGAAGTTTTGGCATTAACTTTAATATAGATATTTTACTGTCTTGTTTTCGTAAATTTTTAAATTTCTTTTTTTTCCTTTGAGTTTTTGTTAATTTGAAGTGAGATCTTCTATGGATTATTTGTTTTCGGGTACTCAGGTAGTTGAAATTCAGGGGAGATGAATCACCAAATGATTATCTGTATTATTCCTCCCTTTTAAAACTTACTTTGGGATAATATGTTTGCCCTCTTTTGTCAAGTCGTATTTTTTACTAGCCTTGAAATAGGCATAATTATTAAAATTCTCTTGCAGTAAGTTACAGATGGATCCACCAAAGTATTGATATCAGTCTTTTCATGGTGATTTATCTTCTGTTAAGTTTTTAGCAACTTGTCTTGACTAGTGCGAGTTATATGGCTCTTTTTTAAGCAACTGGCAGAGAGACGGGAGTGAGTGCCCTTGATTTTATCAGTCTTGTGAATGTTGGGCAGAAGATAGAGTTTTGATTTCTCTTTATCTTCCTTGAAGTAAAAAAAAATAGACAAAAAATTGTAAAATTAATACCAAGACTATTGGTAAATTTTTTGCTAAAGATGGCCGTTTTTTCTAGGTTCTTTTTCCACGAGGAATCAATAACATCCCTCTTCAAGTCTTACGATTTTCGACTCGAAATTAGGTCAAGTCTCTACCAAAAATAACATCACTTGTCTGCGAAACCACTACTTTGCCACGTACGTAGCGTGCCTCTTAACTGAAACCAGCTGTTTGGTCATTCAACAGATTACTAGGACTAAATAGCTCCCTGAGCAAAGTCGTACTTATAAAAGTTGAGGTCACTCTAGAAACATTTTTTTTATGTGAGGGCAGATTATTATCGCGTCTCGCCTTACAAGAGTAAACCACATAAAAGACGGAGCGCTAATTCTGCGGGTTGAAAGAGCGACGAAAGAAGCGTAGATTTAGCTATTTAGCAATTGTGCTATTGTAATCTGTTATGATCATTCTCTAAATGAATTTAACCCGCTAGACGAAGCATAATCGTATAATTAAGGCTTTTAGATAATAAAATTTACAGCATTCTCATAATCCACGATACCTATCAGTATCAAATATCTACAAAAATAACACATTCTAAACGTATATTATTAATTCTAAGTCCTATCGCGATAACACATTGTTTGAGGCTATCTAAATGTAACGATATAAGGATTTGAGGAACGTTATTTTATCAGGTAGAAAATATATGGAGGGCATGTAGGCATTGAGCTTAGAGTCTACAAGCCTTACTCGGAGAATGACAATAAGAACCATTCATAAATTTTAGCCATTAGTGTCGACATGTTTGTTAGATATTTCATTTTTATACTTATACACCTCTTTAGGTGCGAGAGTCGAAAGGGTCCTACGCGTTCCTCCTGGAGTCGGCAATGAACCAGTACTACGGCCAGCAAGAGCCCTGCGACACCATGATGGTAGGGGATAAGCTGGACAACAAGGGCTACGGGATAGCCACGTACATCAACCACCCTCTCAGGTCAGACTCAGTCCTAGAGTTGTTGTTAAGTTGGTTTGACGTCCAACATCAGCACTATATAGGCTATACAGTGGACGGGCTCAAAGACTGACGTCTGACTATGTTTTGTGCTGCCACGCACGAGACAGGGCGGGGATAATATGACTCCTGTCTCAGCCAGCCATATTATACTGACACCGACCCAACCAGTAGGGAACGAAATCGCCAGGTAATCGCCAGGGCTCGAACCACGGACCTTTTGCGTCGGAAGCCGATGTTATACAGTTAAAATTAAAATAGTAGCAGAAAATGGATATAAATAGAGAGACAGAGCAAGAAAGAGTAAATAGAGAGATAGACACAGGGAGAGATAAAGATAAGTGTAGAGAGATACATAGTGTGATAC
Source organism: Elysia chlorotica (assembly GCA_003991915.1). Taxonomy (NCBI): domain Eukaryota; kingdom Metazoa; phylum Mollusca; class Gastropoda; family Plakobranchidae; genus Elysia; species Elysia chlorotica. The sequence goes on along the minus strand of RQTK01000116.1, from coordinate 349,494 downwards.
ATACTCCAAATTTTCACATTTAATTTCATTTGAAAATAGAAGTAATTATGTCAATTTTAACTGAAACTCTTTTCTATCGCTCGAATGTTTAAACCGATTATTTCTTTACAGACATAACATCAATATCGGTGTGCTCACTCTGAAAGAGAAGGGCGAACTGATCAAACTCACACAGAAGTGGTGGTATGATAAAGGCCAGTGTGGGGACGCCAGTCATAGCAAGGTGAGATGCGAAGTTCAGCCTCGAGTGTTTCAGATTCACAAAAAGCTTAAAGCTTGTAGCTGATTGAACAGACAGATTATATATTATATAAAGATGTTTAAATCCATGGGATGTAGATTTATCCACAGAGAGACAATGGTATTGAGGTAAATTAAACAGCAGACTGTCCTAGTGAACAGATCGCAATCAATCAATACAATAATTGAATATTTAGCATATTAACTCCTCCGCACTATTTTAATTTCATTTAGTTGTGTTTTTTTCCATTGGCAAAGCAATCCAGCAAGGGTTGCGATTCAACACAAAGAAAAAGGGCAGAATTCGCTTGTCATAAACCCATGCCTAATGTTTATAAAAAAGATCCTCTTCCACATGTGATAAATATGTGATTTGACAAAATAAATCTAGTTCTGGTTTAGATTAAGAAAAAAAGGCTATAATTATATCAACAAAGTAACTAAATCGGTACAATATTTTGATAAAGATATATACAGCAATTCAAAGTAGGTTTAGATTTTATGGTAATCTTCTTCTACATCCTCTTCTCAAACTTATTGAATATAAGTATCAAGTTTTTCCTGGGGAAGTTAAAATCGCAAAGATACTCAACTAGTGAAGTCGCTGCACATTCAGTACAGATAGTGACCGCTGCCTTTATATGTCTAACCCCACAGGAGTCCACCGGCGGTCAAGCAGCCCTGACACTGAGCAACGTGTCTGGAATCTTCCACATCCTGATAGGTGGCCTGGTCCTGGCTATGATGACGGCATCCCTGGAGTACGTGGTGCAGAAGAAGCTCCGCAACAGGAGGAGGCTGTTGGATGAAAAGGTTGATCAGTCTACGTTGCCATGGGATACGTTTTTTAATACATCGTTCAATACGTAGAGAGTAATCAATACTTGAGAAGCATGAGTATAGCGTATTCCATGATTTTTAATTTTTGTATTTTTTGTTTTGTTTTGTCGTTTTTGTTTTAATTTTTGTTGTTGTTGTTGTTGTTTTTTTTTTTTTTTTTTTTTTTTTTTGGGGGGGGGGGGTGTTATCTAAAAGATATTTTGAAAGTCGTTTCGGTTAAAAGTCGGTAAAGTTTGATTAGCTAGTAAGCATACCAGTCAGATCTTGTACTTATCGCCTTACCATGGTATGAACAATCCATGTCGTGTATAAGCCACATATTATATATATTTTCCATTTTTTTTCGTTTCAAATCCCGTAGTCCTTTTTTCCAAAATCCATATATTATATGAATATTGAGTGCCATCTACTTGTACCCTTAATGCAATACGCAATTCAGGAGCTCTTTCGGGCGCCGCTAAATCCCTAAATTCTCCCTATCTCCCTCTCTCTCTCTACCTTTGCCTCCATACACTATCTATATAATCTATTAAACTATCTGGGCCTCTCTATATAATTATTATATTTCTATCTAGCTCTTTCTGCCCATTTATCTATCTATCTATCTATCTATATATCTATCTATCTATCTATCTATCTATCTATCTATCTACCTACCTACCCATCTAGCAATCTATCTCTCCTTTACTCCCTGCAGAGAAAAAACTACACGATGCCTGACCCGCCACCCCCACCCAGAAGGAAATGTTTCAGTTCTGACTTAGACAGACCCGCAGGCAGAGGGCCGGGATGGGAGAATGGCTATGTAAGTAATACTAAGTACTACTTGGTCGCTTTTTGGATTAAGCAAAAACTCTCACCTAATTTAACATCTCCTATGTTCCCAAAGAGATTGGTATACAGCAACGGGGCCCAAGACTAATGTCTGACAATTTGTCGTGCTTCCACAAGAAATCATAGATAGTTAGGAGATTGATTAGCCTCCAATGTTAGCATCATATAAGATATAATAATTGTCAATGGAACACAAGGCTAAAGTCTGACAATTTGTCGTGCTGTCACAAAGAGACTACAGCCTGTGTGAGGATACTAGAACTTTCACCACCCTACCACTTAAGCCATCTCTCCTACACGTCGTTTTGAAATAGTGACAGCTTTTGCAATGATATACCTCAAGTCTGATGAAGAAAGTGTCATCTATCATGAACTTAATTGGTCATAATTATATTCTCTTAAAATGACTTTATTTGTGTTCAAAAGATTTAAAATGGTTTTTCATTTAGAATATTGTAGGTTCTGCTATTTATAATTAGAAAAATCACTATCTCTCTTTCTCTCTCTATCTCTATCTCTCTCATATTTGTATAATTATGCTTTAGAAACTCAATGAAATTAAACTTAAAACATTTTTTCAGACGTATGAACCCTCAACAGAGATGGAGCAACAAAACCTCATGAGTACAGAGCCAGAGGACACGAAACTGGAATCATAACTTTATATATTCATCCACCAGATATTAACTATAGATTGGCTTTAAAGAAAGATCACCAATGTAATGTTTTATTAATGAATAATACTTTACGTCTATTGATATAATTATAATCATAATGAAATTTTAAAATTGTGCAGGTACACAATCGATACGTAATCAATGGTGAATGCACTTTATGAAGTTTTAGGTTTAGCTTTTTCTGATGAGACAATAGTATATTTTATCGAACATTTATCCTGCAGAAAAAAAGGATTTCGTATATGAATTACCGGTATACCATTACTTTCCTCAAAATGTAGTCCACTCCAGCTTAAATATAGACTAATTTTGCGACTTATTTAACAGGTTCTACAACAACATGCTCAAATTCATTGGATAAAGTGTACAAATAAAAGCCGGAGATAAGAAAGAGAGAAATTCAGAAAAAGAGAGAAAGAGGGAGAAAGAAATAGATAAATAGACAAAGAGTGCAAATGGGTAAGAGCTGGAGAGAGAGGTGGATATAGAGAGAGTGAGGGAGAGAGAGACAGAGACAGAGAGATAGATAAATAGACAAAGAGTGCGAATGGGTAAGAGCTGGAGAGAGAGGTGGATATAGAGAGAGTGAGGGAGAGAGAGACAGAGACAGAGAGAGAAAGAGAGACAGACAGACAGACAGACAAACAGACAGACAGACAGACAGACAGACAGACAGACAGACAGACAGACAGACAGACAGACTACTTACAATTTGGAGATACACACTAAAATTGATATTCAGAATCAATAAATTACACTTGTGTTTCTACAAAAGGGAGGAAAGAAACAACCATCAGTATAACTAGTTAATATAACTCTACATAGGTTTAGTTTGAAATTTAAACATTTGTGAAATACACCGAAATCTTAAAATCTACGATGCCAATGATACTAAAAGAAATTTGTTTTTGTTTTTTATAAAGAATTCGTAACCTCAGTTGTATAATCTCTTATATGCATTGTAAAATGCTGCAAATCCTTAGTATTTCACAATACAGATACACGATGACCAAAGACATGGTCAGTCAATTGCCTGAATATCTCACAAATCACGATTTAAAAAAAATGTGTTCATAATGTATTATGGCGAATGTAATGTTAGTAAGAACCGCTAGAATTTCACAGAGATAATAAAGACACTTCGCATTCAAGTATGTAACTATCACATAAATGTAAACGTCAAAGAAAAACGTAAGAAATAGGTTCCCTTGCTTCTTAATAAATTTCTGGGACATAGTTGGAGCAATGTATGTGTGTATGTGTGTGTTTGTTGTGTGTGTGTGTGTGTATTTGTGAGTATCGAGGTACACATGTGTACAAAAGGTCTTAATAATAACTTATTGATGCACCGCAATACATAATAATGCACGTTCTATTTAAACAATGACTTATGTTTGTTAATAGATTATTACTCCTTTTTTCGTTTTGATCTGTTAGTACAATCCTCGTATCGCTAATGAATATAAACTAAGTCATATGCATTTTATTGTAATCGTGATCACCATGCTATGATACTGTTCTTGAGACGATCACAATCATTCATCCTCATCATTATTATTATTATCATTATTATCCTCATCATCATTATCATCATCATCATCATCATCATCATCATCATCATCATCATCATCATCATCATCATCATCATCATCATCATCATCATCATCTTTATTAGCATTATTATCATGATCATCCTCATCATCATAACAGCATTATTATTATAGTTGTTAATAATTCGATTGAAATTAAAATTATTATTTATATTACTACTACTACTACTACTGCTACTGCTGCTGCTGCTGTTGCTGCTGCTGCTACTACTACTACTACTTCTACTACTACTACTACTGCTGCTGCTGTTGCTGCTGCTACTGCTAGTGCTACTGCAACTTAAACTATTTCTGCTATTACTATAAGTATTATGACAATCATCTTAATTATTATCATCATCGCCATCACCGTCATCATCATGGTGAGAAATATAATTTTCATCATCTTTGACATAGCCATTTTTATAGTTTGTAGAAATTAATTTCATGACTAATTTTACACATATTTTTTATGAACTTGTATAATGATATTTATGGCTCTATACATCAACAGATCAGAACTGATAAACGAGAAACTTTCGTAAGAATTAATGCCAATACACTACATGAATAACAATAATTGTTTTTAAAAAGACGTATGAAGCCTATGTTTTTAATTTAAAATTTATTCGTATTAGGACAATCGTCGGTATTTCTTTTTAATATTTCAACTAGTATTGCTCAAGATAATTTTCTATATGTTTTTTTTTTCTTTCTGGCCTACTTTTAGTTTGAGTTTACCTGATACGTATTCAATAAATTATTATCAAATATTTGTGACAACGAATGATACTATAGCTTTTACAAAAACATCGCCCATATCTTTTTTCTTTTTAATTTTAAAGTGAACTTAATTAATGTTTATAAAAGGACATGTATGAGGTTAAACTATATGAGAATTCAAACTTACGTCTTTTCTTGTATCAAAAAGGAAATAAACATGATATAAAGCTTCTTTTTTTTTTAAATAAAGGTACTATCAATTGAATTTAACTAAGACTTCATTGAATACGTGTAATGGAAAGCCTCATTTATACCTTTAAGACAGTAAAAAATAGCGCACGCAAGAAGATGCAATCTGTTGAAAAGTTAAGCATTTTTTAACATTGAAATGTCAAATAATTCTAAGCAAAAATTTTCACGAATCCCTTTTCATCATACATTTTGATTTAATGTGAAATAATAAAAATTGAAGACCGAAACTTTTTTTAGGTAATTTGCATTTATTTGTATGATGTCTCTTGTGAACGTGTTAAAGAAAGGTCAGAAAGCTTTCGTGCATAAAATAAAAAAAAATTGTCTTCAGTAATCTTTCAGTCTCCATATCTGTATTTAACAAATCCCAATTTTTTACATACTTTTCAAAAATCCACTTTTAATTTTTTTTTTTTTTTTAAATTTGAAGTTTGTTTCTTTTATTAGATGATGCCCATTAGGATAACCTTTAAATCATAAAAAGATATAGATATATATTGTTATTAACTTCTAAACATTAGTTAAAATGGAAACGCCAATACAAACGTTTCTTTGTTTGTTAAAACATATACTTTATGGAGCTTAATAAAAGCTCATATAGTTTAATTGTAATAATTATACAGAGAAAGCGTTAAACAATCATGAGTGTGTTCTAGCTTTCATGGAAACATATTATGGTGCCGTCAGCGTTTCCTTGAACCATGCAGTTAAAGTGAACGACTATTGATTTGATCGTTTTGTTTTTTAAAGGAAGCTTTTAATCTAGACTACTGAGCATGGTCACCCAACGTTAAGAGGATCTCGTGCGGCTCACTACCTCACTAAGAACCTGGTATATATATGCATAATTACCTTAGTACTTGAGACTAATGGACTAGAGAGTAGGTTGTAAGTGCACTGACTAATGTCTCCAGAACTTGTTGGCACCCATGGGGGTATGAATAACTAGACGTTTACCTCTGGCACTTTGTGACCAAAGTAAGAACATTGCGGACATGTTCATATTCTAGGACTGTTTTAAAGATTATTAGTAACTATACAAGGACAAACTAATGTGTGGCAAACCGGCGAAAGTGGTTGAGCGCTCTGCTCTCTAGTCGAGATATTCTCTGTTCGAAACCCACCATTTGTCAACAATTTATCAGTTCGATATCATTTCCTACTGGTTGAGACATTTTGAGGATAAATTTATTAAGCGGGACATAAAAAAAATGTTCTGGTATCCCTGCTCTAACTTCACATAAAAAAGTCAGAAGTTATCTGATCACAATAAACTGACACCGACTTAAGCAGTAGAGGAAAGGATTCGCCAGGGCTCGAGCCACGCACTTTTTACGTAGAAAACCGATGTTCTATCCCATGGCCACCGCCCCCCCCCCTTGCACCAGACAAAATGTTAAAACGAAAACAAATTAAAATTGTCAAAATTTTAAAGTCTTAATTTGTTTACATTCTTTTTCCCTGAAAGGTGTACATGAAGTAAATTCCAACATATCAGGTATGAATTTGAAAGTTATATACAAGGCTTCCAAAATAATAGACAGGGTCACGAAATAAACATTTGCATTTACAACGAAAATGAAATAAAGTACTAAAATATTAGTTAGAACAGTTTACATTAGTCTAGAGCACAAACGGGATAAAAAAATATTCACCAAGTATCCTTCTGTTCTAAGATATTAATTTATAATAAATAGATCACTATTCCTCTTTTTATGCAAAATGTTTTCACTTCAGTCGATTCCTAGACTTCGCCTCTTATTTAGGGTAACCTGTGGCATGTAGCATACACACAAAACAGAGTTTGATAAATGAACTAAGTTCAGACAAAGTATGTTGGGATACGGTGGGGGTATAATGAATCTACAAACAACAAGTGAGAGAGAGAGTAAGGGAGAGATAATAAAAGAAAGAGAGAGAGAGAGAGAGAGAGAGAGAGAGAGAGAGAAAGAGTTGAGTTGAGTTGAGTTGGTTAAACGTCAATATTATATATACTATATATACTCTATATTGTGGACAAACCCCAAGATAGACATCTGACAATTTAATAGTCACATTATACTGACACCGATCTAACCAGTCACAGGGGACGAAAATTGGTCAAATAAATGTCCCGATCGTGCAATTAGATCAGCAAATCTCCTGATCTGGAGACCAACGCTCTACCACTCAAGCCAGTTTACCCCCGAGATAGAAAGAGAGAAAGATAGAGATAGAGGAGAGAGAGAGAGAGAGAGAGAGAGAGAGAGAGACAGAGAGAGAGGATAAAGAGAGGTGGGGGGCTAAAACATTTTTTCCATTACATGTGCTTGGACAACTAACCAGGGAAAGTTGTGAGAATTTCGAGACAGCCCAAGGGTGTTACCTCTAATTGACATAATTGCTGTCAGGAGTTGTAACACAAGGACCGCCGGTTCACTTCAGTTCGGGGGATGGTGCACCCTGCAAGACAAGGCTCGGGGAGGGACCAGGATTCTCAGGGATGCTAGGCGTTCCTGCCAACCTTATGGAATAATAGGGTATAAATTGATGCGTTTAGTTGAATATTATTTGTGCATGAATATGGGTACGTAGGTGGACTAGTGGGGTTGGCAGCTTTGGTTCGAAGAGAGAGAGAGAGAGAGAGAGAGAGAGAGAGATAGAGAGAGAGAAGGTATAGAGAGAAAGAGAGGGGAAGGAGATATCGGAAGAGAAAGGGAGGAAGAGAGAAGGGACAAAGAGAAACGAGAGGGAGAGGAGACAGAAAGGGAAGGAGGAGAGAAGGGAGAGATGGAGAGATAGAGAAAAGCTTAGGCTAGAGAGAGAGAGAGAAAGAGAGAGAGAGAGAGAGAGAGAGAGAGAAGAGAGAGGTACGTAGAGATAGAGAAATAGACAGGAAAGAGTAAGAGTGACAGAGACAAAGAAAAAATTAGAATAGAAAGAGAGAGGAAAGGGAGAAAGAGAAAGCGAAAGAAAAAGAGAAAGAGAGCGCTCCGACCAACTCACCCCGCAAATCGATACTTGTCAGAAACAGTTAGCTCCTGTAACGGTTGCCCCCACAGTAGAAGATTGCTTTGATAAGGAGACAACAGAGTACGAAACCTAGAGAACTCGCTAGACGAAATAAGACGGAGAAGAGAATTATCCATGGGGGACTATCGGCTTAGGAGACGGAAAATACAAGAGATAATGGTTGAGAGATAATGGGAGAGACAGACAGACAAGCAAGGAAGAGGACGGTGGAGACATAATGGAAGAGACAGACAGACAGGCTGAGACATGCAGATTCACAGAGAGAGAAAACGCTTCTTCCACTCGTAAAAAAAAAACAAAAAACACGCATCTCGCTGCACTGCCTCACTTCTTTTACAAGCGCCGAGCGGCAGGCGTGGATTCAGCGAGCGCTCTCTGTTAAAATACTCTGTTGCCAGAGTTGGCAGCCAGCGTAGCTATCTATGAAACCAGAGAAGGGCAGCAATCAAGGATTAAAATGATGAGTATTTTGGTTCGGGTGTTTCTGAGAGCATCGTGATGATTCTATCGATACAGATAATAATGGTGAATGATAGATCCATGCATTGCTGGATATAAACAATATTATTGGTTTAATATGAATAGGAAAAAAAGAGAAAGTTAAACGTTTACTCTTGTTAATATAACTTTTGCTTTCAATGCAGCTAGTATTTTTAAGGCTAGAGGAAATGGACGTATCAGAATCGTTAAAAATGTGTAGAAATGAGCAACAAATCTCTTTTTCTTTCTTTCATTCTTGTTTGAAAAAAAAACGATATTATTTCATGTTTCTTCAATAGCGCAGTCAAAACTAATATATTTTTAATGCAAAAATGCTCACTCTTTGTCAAATAAATGCGCAGTCATCTAAAATATCTGCTATACGCTACAAAGGTTATTTAGCGAAGTCACGTGTAGTAATGCAAAATCCTTGTTGTGTTTGTGTTGGTCAAACATTTTGGAAATCTATTTTATTGACTACCTATCTATCTATCTATCTATCTATCTATCTATCTATCTATCTATCTATCTATCTATCTATCTATCTATCTATCTATCTACCTATATTACACACAAAATATTAAGCACAATTGTTGCTCACCTATAGAGGATTAGGTACACCACAGATTTTTTGGAAATCGTGCATGGATATAACTCTGATTTTTGTCCAGTGCAGAGGCAACTTAAGAGTACACAATTTATAAAACAAAAGTAACAAACACATCTTTTTAAATAATAAACCGGTGTCACACGCCACTTTGAACCCGCCCAAAACACTCTAGAGTAAGTGTGGCGCCGCCAGACAGACTTTATCTACGCCAAAACGACTCTGTTTTTTGTTTTTTGTTTTTTTTTGTAGAGAACTTTTACAGTGGTTATAGGAGAGAGGGGACCTATTCCATAAAAAATAATCTATGGCAACAGTCTATGTTTGTATCTCTTTCTTGTGAGTGAAATTCTCTGATTCATACACTGTATATCATTCTTGATGCCCCCCCCCTCTCAGTCTAGTAAACACTAGTGAAAATTGCATTCTTACACAGAAAATAGTCTTAAACCTTTTTATTCTTATATTGTTATGACGAGACGTAAGCTACATCTTGCTTGTACATTCTACCCTAGATCAGTGATAAATCGTACATGGAGGTCGTAGATCTAGCCATCTCTACTGATAAATGGGATGAGCTGTGTTGACACCCAACACCAACACTCCAATTTTGCGCATACTTTCGAAGCTTTCGGATTCGGTATTCAGTAATCATGCTATCTTTTCTGGATTTAATACAGTCATAGTAATCACGCTCTTTAATTAATTTTATACATAGTAATTACGTTATTTTGTTAAATTTGATACATATCAATCATGCTAGTTAACTGAATTTTATAAATAGTGATCATACTGTTTTGCTGAATGTTATACAAAGGAATCATGCTAGTTTGATGATTTGTACATACTTTTCATGTTACCTCTCTGGACTCTATATAGTTTTACGAGTACATTTTAATCATTCTGGTTATGGTAACTTTCAACGTAGCTATAATGCTCGTTTTACTGTACGTCTCGCCTTCCGCTCTTATTTCCCCTCCCTTTATAACGATTGCTTCTTTTGCGTTATACTTCTCTGATTCATATCACTGTAGATCATTCTTTACGCCATTTTGCCCTCCTCTGCCTAGTAAACACACGCGATCCTGAATGTCCGCGAAAATTGCATTCTTACACAGAAAATAGTCGGCGCCAGCAGCCAAAATAAACCTCCCAGAGTTATTCTTTCCTAATCACTAACGCCCCCGACTGCTACCAGCAATCAGACTGAGGAATCTAGTTAGTCGTTGGCCGATGAGTTGACCTGTAGATCAGTGATAAATCATACACCGAGGTCGTAGATCTAGCCATCTCTACCGATAAATGGGCTGAGCTGTGTTGATATTCACCGCCGACATTCGAATTCTCCATATTTATTCTTTCGAGGCTGTCTAATTTCGTATACAGTGATAATGTTATCGAGATAGCAATCTCTAGGGGTAGAATGCACAAACATGACGTAGCTTACGTCTCGTCTTAAGCCTTCATATTCTTATATTGTTATGACGAGACGTAAGCTACAGCTTGCTTGTGCATTCTACCCAAGATCAGTGATAAATCATACACGGAGGTCGTAGATCTAACCATCTCTACTGATAAATGGGCTGAGCTGTGTTTATACCCACCGCCGACATTCGACTTGTTTGCATACTTTCGAAGCTTTCTGATTCGGTATTCAGTAATCATGATATCTTTTCTGGATATTATAATTTATTTAGTAATCAAACTCTTTGATACAATTTTAATTGTATACATAGTAACTACGGTATTTTGGTAAATTTCATACATATCAATCATGCTAGTTAACTGAATTTTAGACATACATAGTTGTCATACTGTTTAACTGAGTGTTATTCATAGTAATCCTGCTGTGTTGGTGATTTTTATATCCTTTTTCATGTTACTTTTCTGGATTTTCTACATAGTTTTAGGTTTAAATCATTCTGGTTAAGATTAGTTTTCAACGTAGCTGTAAAAATACTGGTTTTATTGTACCTCTCGCTTTCCGCTCTATCTCCCCTTCCTTCCTAACGATTGCTTCTTTTGTGATATACATAATAATCTGATTCATACCACTGTAGATCATTCTTTACGCCATTTTACTCTCCTCTGCCTAGTAAACACACACGATCCTGAATGTGCGAGAAAATTGCATTCTTACACAGAAAATAGTCGGCGCCAGCAGCCAAAATAAACCTCCCAGAGTTATTCTTTCCTAATCACTAACGCCCCCGACTGCTACCAGCAATCAGACTGAGGAATCTAGTTAGTCGTTGGTCGATGAGTTGACCTGTAGATCAGTGATAAATCATACACGAGGTCGTAGATCTAGCCATCTCTATCGATAAATGGGCTGAGCTGTGTTGATATTCACCGCCGACATTCGAAGTCTCCATATTTATTCTTTTGAGGCTGTCTAATTTCGTATACAGTGATCATGCTATCGAGATAGTAATCTTACTAGTCTGCTGAAGTGCATTCATTTTAATCATGCTCATTTGCTGAATTTGAATATAGTAATCATGCTATTTTAGTAAATTTTATACGGTGTATTTATGCAAGTTTTCTTGGTTTTTTATATGTTTTTTTTATTATGGTGGGTTTGCCTTGTTTCGTATGTAACTTGTTTTGTTGTATCCTAGCTATAAATCCGATCTAAATGGAGAAAAAAAAACAAATCACTGAAGTTAAAGACCAGAAGAAGTAATTTCATATGATTGTGTTTTAAACTTTAATTTATCCATGGCATGTAGGAGTGACATAACAGCTTTACATCAACTTTTTTTTCAATATTATTATTTTTATTCTTCTACTAGTCTATCATCTTGAAACGCCTCTTAATTTTTATAAACCTTAGGAGGGACATAAAATACGTACCAGACAACTTCATGTGCCACTTTTACGACAATATCTGTTGGCCTGGGGTACATGGTTTTGTTTATACAGTTTGTTAGACCTTATTATGTTTATAAGGCCTCATAGGACAAACAAGAAAGCAATAGGCAAAGAGTCTCTCAGGAAATATCTTAATTGATAATATACTGAAACAAACTCTGTTTCGTTTTACAAAATGGTTTCAGCATGAAATATATTAAGTTACAAGAATCTTCATGTTATCTAGAAATTATGTTCTTATTTTTCCTTTCGTCGCAAATAAGAGTTAAAACTATAATCACACAATTAATATATGTTTTTACATTCGCAATGACCCACATTTTGGATCGGTATACTGAATTTTATTCCTTCCCCCATCTACAGAAAGATAAACTGAAACCAACTTGCCGATACTAATAAAAAGTTCGACTCGCCTTCTTGGGACCAGCAAGTCATTCCCTCTACACCCAGGACTCGGATCATATTTGCGTTCAGGGGAAATAACCAAAGCACCAAAGCAGGGGAGCGAAACACACTGAAGCATAATCTTCTAGGTTTGATTGGTTCTGACTGGGGCGTTTGCCTTGTGGGCCGCGAAATGACACCTTTGATTTGTAAAGACGACATATCTATACAGTGATCGCTACTTCCATAAAGAGAGCGTGTTGATATTATTGAAATGAGGTAGGGGAGGGGGGTAGTGGGCAGTCAAACTTGCTTATGGAGCAAAGTAATGAAGTATCCAGTAATATGAAATGATGGGAAATACTGTCATTAAAGAAATTAATAACTATGATATGGGTCCATTATAAAAGCTATTAAAGGAGCGAAGTAAGAACACTGAAAAAGCTACTAATATGGATGAATCATGTATACTCTGTAAACATAAAGATTCAAGCTGGGCTTTCCTTTATAAGAGAAAAAAACTTTAAGGCAATTTATTTACTTTCAATCATGTATGATTCTATTATCATATAACAATGACAAGTACGAAACAAATCTCAAATAGAGTACACAAAACTAATGCTTAATGCTCTGGGAAATGAAACCACAACAGCAGCACCAATTCAACGTTATAAAAGTTCAGTTGTTAAAACATAATCTGCTCCATACTGCATTTTTAAACTAAGATATACATTTTTTTTTATTTCTGATGTACAATATTTAAAACAAACACGAAAAGAAGTGAATGCGGCCAGTATGTATTGTGTTATTTGCTTATAGGCATGGATATGTATATAAGATTTTAATAATTCTTAAAAACAAATAACTTATCTCTTAGATATAACGTTTTAAAACTTTAAAAGAAGGTGTGTTTTCTTTCCTTTTCTTTAACGTTCTTTTACAGATTCCTGTTGCGGAGATCCTAGTCTTATAAAACCCATTGTCCGTCTTTCAGTGACATATTTTAGGTAACTGTTTTTCTTGATTTTAAAAGATTACTCGAAATATTTTTACTTTAAAAAAATCAATACATCTGGGTTTTTCAGTAATGTTGCTTAAAGTGTAATATCATCAAAATGTCACCGCTGGAACGACCGTAATGCTACTCATTCTGATGAAAACACTCTTTTAGCTGCGTTGCATTGACTTTGAAAATATACCCTATAATCTTTGATTGTAGTCTGGAGTAAAATGACATCGTCGAAAAAAACACCTGTACAGCGCAGTGTAGCCAAACTTTTTGTTTTCACAGTTTCGATTTGGCAGGGGTTGCTTGGTTTTTAAACAACTTCAAATTGTAATATAACTTGGTATAATTGTAATTGATTTTCTTTTAAAATAAAAAAAAATTGTTCAACACTTTGTTTATTTTGGGTCTGCAGTCTATGATTGTTAATTGATATTTTTGAATTTTAACGTATTAAAAAATATTCAGTGGTTTGGCCTTTTATCAATTGATGAAATAGTTATATACCCATTTTTGTCACTTGGAAAGGCTCGTCTAGACTTTATAATGAAATTATACATTTTTTTAAATTTATGTTAATGAATGGAATCTATTCAACGAATGATTATCTAGCAGCATTTCATTCACAACTCTACATTTAAGAAAAAAAAAGTCGTTGTCGATTTTGGTTTCGGGGGGACAATTAATTATTATTAAGCAGGTTTTTCTTTCTTTTTTTTTCCCTTGGAAAAGAGAGGGGTGCTTTTTTCCGTTAACAAAAAATGGGAATTCTTGAAATATATTGCGGCGCTTTGTGATACAGATGACCACCTCCAATCGTGATTCGATGTGATTTCCCCAGTAATAAATCCCTAAATCATAAGACGGCTTACTATTATACCGCAATCCTTTCCAATTCCAATGCCTCGCCTGAGAGCTGAAAAAAGGGAATGGAATTAATGTGGAGACCTCGGCTTTTGAGCAGATAAGAAGTAAGAAGTTTTATACTATATATCGATATCAATTCCAGTCTAGACGGATTGGTTTTGAATTTTTGTGATAGCTAGGTTGATGCCCATCACATTCGCCGAATGAAATGTTACCCCTTCCTCCCCTTTTCTCTCTCTCTCTCTCTCTCTCTCTCTCTCTCTCTCTTCTCTCTCTCGCTATCTCTCTCTCTCGCTCGCTATCTCTCTCTCTTTCTCTCTGCGTCTTTCTCTCTCTCTCACTCTCTCGCTATCTCTCTCTCGCTATCTCTCTCTCTCTCTCTCTCTCTCTCTCTCTCTCTGCGTCTTTTCATTTCTTTTTTAATCTTTCATTCAATTTCAGAGATGGTCTCCAGTGCAATCGTGTCCCAGCAAACATTGACAGATTAGTGCCCCGTCCCTGGGCATTAGTTTATTGATCTAGAGCAAAAGCTGCTTTAACTAATACATTCATTTCACGTGTCTTAGAAAAAAAAAGTTTCAGATGGTTTTTGCCGAATGCGTTATCTAGTTTATTTTAATATATTACCGAATTGATATCAACCCACGAAATGCCAGGGAACTGTGGGATGGACAAAGCTCTGATAAGGATAACTGTATATATTTGCGCCCATACAAAATCGAGACTTCTTTTTAATATAGATAGAACTTCTATATTGCTGATTTTTGCTCTGGAGTCGTCATCTAATTTTATTCTTGAATGTGAGTTTCGTAACAGTAAATTGAAAGAGATTGCTCTCTTTGGTTGCTATTCTTTCATTTAAACACTGTTAATGGACCATCATTACCTCTTTAATTCTTTGCTAGCAAAATACATATAATATTTAATGGGTTACACTTTTGAAAGATATATTTTCAATAATAAACAAATAATACTGATTAACTGTTACTTTCAAAATCCCTCACGACAATAACAAAGTTTAGATAGCGCTAGGTATAAAATCCAACCTCCACAGTATAGAATTTCAAAAAGCACGGTTGCATAGTATATAGTTAGTACAAAAAAGCCTAAATATCTTCTCCCTCTGCTCTTACTGTTTGACTGTTCTCAGCTGTGGACGCACAGATTGGTCTAGGACAAGCAATACAGATTGGGATCTTTCAAGGATTAGAACCCATGGAGACCCAAGTAGACTTTCCAAAAGCTATTGGCTAAGTTTAATAGCGAATGCAATTCATTGAACTGGAAAGCCTAAAACTTCTCTACAATTAAAGTCCGAGGTAAAATATTTTTAGCAGGAGCCAAACCAGTTTTCTAAACATAATTATCCCTTTTCTTTGTTTATTTTATAGATATATTCTGTCATTTAATTTGTTTTAATCGAAAGTGGCCGCTTTCACATCATTTTAACAATACAACAAAATCATGTTATACAAATTTTTATACTTTATCCATTCCAAATCCCTTGATTTACTAGAGCAATGGTTTTCCGATCGTGAGGTTTGCGGTTCGAATCGCACGATCGGTTGATCTATTTGTCAAATTTCGTCCCCTGTAACTGTTTGAGTTACAGTATAATGTGACCGGCTGAGACAGGTCTCATGGTCTCCCTGCCCTGTCTCCTGTGTAGTAGCACATAAAATTGTCAGACTTGAGTCTTTGGCCCCGTCTACAATATGCATATGTAGTACTGACGTTAAACAACTCAACAACAACAATTCTTAACGTATCTGTATCCAATCGGTGTCTTATAAACTTGTATAGTAATAAACGTGGCTAAATAAATATATTGTTAACATTATTAACAGCAAGTTCTATTGTGTAAGACCTTTGTATCAATAAAGGCAAACATTGTCACTCTACGGTAGTACGAGTTATTAAAACATTGTTCTTCCGTCTTATTATTTTTGACATTGCATTGGGTGTAATTAGGGAGAGCAAAATTAGTAAAATTCAAACAGCGAAGGGCAATAATCCTGTATTATGTCGTCCACGCTTCGACTTAAGTGGGCTTTAAATAGAAACAATGCGGGCACACTAGGGCTCCGGTCTCAGTCCGTCACATAATCCTGACGCCGCTCTAATCAGTTGGAGCGGAATCAGAAACTTTGTCAGATCGTAGGTACCGAAGATGGGACTCGCTTATTGAGAAACCAATGCTCCACCACTTATGCCACCCCCAGCCCCCACCCGCAAATCTTTATAAAACTTTGATTAATGCTAGATATATCAAATAAGTAGAAATAGGTTAATATTAAAGCGATTGCTTATCACGAGTAACCTTTTATGCTAAACGGAATAGAATAAGGGGAACTCCTAATATTAATTCAATTTCTTTCATCGCTAAAGCCAGGTTGTATATCCTCCACAGCTCTATTTAATATCCTGGAATCCTAAATACCAATCATTCAAGAAGCATCGATCCTGCCCTGCTGTCCTGACCAGGGAATTCAATTTGTTGTGCTGATGACCCCAGGTACATCAATCCCAGGCCGGCGATTCAATCAAGGCATCAGGCGCTGATTTAGCTGCAGAGCCAGGCTACTGAGGCTAGAGCCGCTCGGTTTGTCCGGCATTTAATGTGTTGCTCTATTAGTCTTAAAGCATAAACAAAAAGCAAAAGCCTCAAATGTGCAGGTCTGAAAAAGCGGAAAAAGAATACATTGATATGTTGTCTTTTGTACCCCAGGATACCTTGGCAGTGGCAAATATTTTGCAAGATATTTTGTTTTGTTTGTTTATTTTGTTATTATTATTTTTTTTTTTGGAATTGCAACACAGTCGAATGCTGAACTAGCCACTCACATCCTTGCATAATAAAAATAACACATTCTTTATGCTTTCAGCTTTAGTGTGACGATGAATGCTCCCCTCTTATCTATGTGCATCATATTATAATTATGGTTAGTGCATATAGCATGAGGCTACAATTATAGTTATCAATTCTCTCGTCATTTTGCGTCTTTCCTCACCCTTTTAAAACCCTCCTACCCTCTTCTTTCTCTCTCTCTGTCTTTGTCTCTGTCTGTAGAGGAGAATGAGGAAGAGGAGAAAAGAAGGAGGAGGAGAAAGAGGAGGATAAGAAGAAGAAGGAGAAGGAAAAGGAAGTGAAGGAGAAGAAGAGGAGGCGGAATCAACATCCTTTTCCGTTCAATCTTTCGGTTCATCTATCAATGCCCTCTTTCGCCTCCTCCTCCGTCATTTCCCTTTTCCCATGAGTCTTTGCTCTTTCCACAATGTCTAGCGTTTCCCTCTCTCCTCCTCTCATTTGCCCACTAATTCTTGCCTCCCCCTCCCTATCTCTGTTGGTTCCCCTATTCTCATATCCCAATGTCCTCTTTATAACATCTCTCTCTCCCTTCTCTTTACCTCTTCTTTTTTTGTATGGTTACCTTAGTACCTGTGTGTTTATGTATGCTCCTCTCTCTCTCTCTCTCTCTCTCTCGCTTTCTTTCTCTCTCTCTGTCTTTGTCCTGTACTGTCTGTCTGTCTGTCTGTCTGTCTCTCTCTTATAATAATCATGAGGCCTCTCTCTCTCTCTCTTTCTCTTTTTCCTTTATCACTTTTTAGCTGCAGTTTCTATAATCCTTTTCTTTCTCCTCTGATATATACGCCCCTTTTCAGTGTAAAAAAAATTTCACCCACTTAATAAATGCGTTTGTCTGGTGTTTTTTTTTCTCCTGTAATAAAAAATAACGCGAGTCACAATTTCGGAGGCCACGTTTCTCTCTCGTTCTTAATTAAGTGAATATAATACAAAATCGATCATTATCAAATCGACATTTCACGCTTTGCCCACTGTAGAGATCTAGGAGAGAGGGAAAATCTCAGAGATTTTTTCTATAAGAGCTCATCAAACCTCTCTCTACAGGCGATGTATGACAAAAGACCCTCTCACCGCGACTCACCACTAGCGCATCTCTGCTGAGAACTGCCGTAGATTTGGTTTGGCCAGGATCCCCCACTGTCCGCCGCTCTGAAAATAGGCTTCGTTAGGCGTGCATGGTTAAGTCAGGGCACGCTCGTCCTCACATGACCCGGGCATAGTCCTGCAGTTCTAAGCAATCGCCTGGTGCTTGGTGGGTGTATTGCACAGAGAACAGGGGTAATTTTTTCTCTATTGTGTGTTTAGGTGGGTGGGGTGGGTGATAAATTCTTCTCTATTGTTTCTATGTGTGTTTGGCGTGGGAGGTAATTTCTCCTCGGTTTTGATCTGTGTATGTGGTAATGTTCTCCTCTATTGTGTATATGTATGAATGTGGGGTTTCTTTTCCTCGATTGTGTGTTTCTGGGTGTGCTCGAAGTAAGGAAATTAATTTTCTCTTTGACGGTTTGCTTGTGTGTATGTAGGGGTGTTCTCTATTATGGCCGGCGATTTTGCAACGCCTTTAACTTTTGAAAAACGGGAACGATCAGAACAGAAAATTGGAAAGGGAGAGTGAGCAATGATAAGAAGAAACAGATGACTTCAGCCTTATTCATTTCCTTTTTCTTTTTCTTTAGAGATTTAAAAGTGAAGTTTTGCTCACATTTGCCAAAAAATGTCTTTGGATTTTACAGAATTAAAGCAAATAATTTACTCGCACTTAATAAGTGTTCTTCTTTGGGTTTTTTACTCGTCTAATTAAAGAATATAAGTGACACATTCGAATGTCACGTTTCTTTCTGGTTATTAAATAAGTAGATCTGTTACAAAAACGCTCATTATCACTTTAAAACTTCACGCTTTGCACATTGTAGATGTAAGACGGAATGGAAAGAAAATCTCAGTTTTTGATAAGAGCTCACCCGACCTCTCTCTACAGGCGATGGATGACAAAAGACCCTCTCACCGCGACTCACCACTAGCGCATCTCTGCTGAGAACTGCCGTAGATTTGGTTTGGCCAGGAGCCCCCACTGTCCGCCGCTCTGAAAATAGGCTTCGTTAGGCGTGCATGGTTAAGTCAGGGCACGCTCGTCCTCACATGACCCGGGCATAGTCCTGCAGTTCTAAGCAATCGCCTGGTGCTTAGTGGGTGTATTGCACAGAGAACAGGGGTAATTTATTTTCTATTGTGTGTTCAGGTGGGTGGGGTGGGTGATAAATTCTTCTCTATTGTCTCTATGTGTTCTTGTGGTGGGGAGTAATTTCTGCTCGATTGTGATGTGTGTGTATGTGTGGGTGTTAATTTTTTTTTCGACTTTGTGTAGTTGTGCTCGCGGTGTGGAAATTTCTACTCGATTTTTTGCTGGTGTGTGTTTTCTATTATGTTAGTGTGCGTGTGGAGAGAGTAATTTTTCCTCGATTGTATGTGTGTGGCGGGAGGGGGGAGCTAGGGGAGGGGCCTGGGTCTCTTTTATTGTGGGGCTAAAAGAGTGTCTGCAGACTATAGACTGAGTAAAAGGGCTGATTGAAGAATTACATTCTTTGTGATCCACATGACGATTAAACTAATACATAATTTTACAACTCAGTAAAGGAGTTTTCTGATTCATCGTTGGCTTAACAAGTTTTAGATAGGGCCATGATTGGATCCCGCTGCACTGTGAATTCCATTTCTTATCGTCTTTGCTTTCCTTAATGTCGCGATCTTGCAACGCCTTTAATTACTGAATAACGGGAATGATGAGAACAGAGAATTGCCGTAAAATAATTTGGTTTGGCCAGGAGCCCCCACTGTCCGCCGCTCTGAAAATAGGCTTCGTTAGGCGTGCATGGTTAAGTCAGGGCACGCTCGTCCTCACATGACCCGGGCATAGTCCTGCACTTTTAAGCAATCGCCTGGTGCTTAGTGGATATATTGCATGGGAAAGAGAAGGAGGGGGTGAGTGTGTGTATGTGTGTGTGTGTGAGTTGATGGTGAAGGGTAATTTCTCATCTAATAATCATGGTATAGGCAAAATAGAGTGTCTGAAGACCATAGACGAAGTAAATAGGTTGATTAAAGATTTACAGCGGAACAACGAGGAAGGTGAGAACGGAAAAAGAGAGGAAAAGGTGGTTTTGAAAGAGTAATGGAAAAAGATGCATTCTTCATTCCTTCTTCCTTTTTAGAGATTAGACGATGCAGCTCTGCTAATGTTTGCCAGAAAACGAACTTCGACTTTCCAAATTATGATAGTCTTTTTTGAAACTTTAAACCAAATCCTTTCCTGCATAACTATCGAACTGTTCTATTACACCTAAGCACACTTTTTTGCTCAATACACACAAAAGTAGAAGCAATAACTGTGTAGAGGGAAAACCACATTGATATAATTATTATCTTCCAAATTTGCAAAATTAAAAAAAAAAACATTACAGGCAATTATCACTTTAGATGTAAGGAAAAGGGAACTCGCGCAAAAACTTGAAACAGTTGAATAATTATGTTTTTATGTATGCAGCTCTCAATCAAAGTATATGTTCCTTTATCAACAATCAGTCAGTTACTTCTTATATAATCATTTGTAACTCGACCTAGAATATCATACTTGAATGAGGTGATCTGGACAGGACCTTTCGAATGGTTGTAGTACGATGGATAGTCGCAAGTCAAAATCATTTTCTGTCAAAGAAAAAATCGGAAGAGCCCTAACCACTATAGTCAGACTTTAAAGATTTTTTTATTCCCAGGCGATTTTTCAAGATCTAGAATAATTCATGAAACAATGTATTAGCCATAACGTTAACACAAGTTAAAAACCATTGTGGAAAAAAATTGCAGGATTTAAACCTTATTCTAGCATTATCGCCTGTTTCGACTTCCCACTGTCTGAAAATTAATGGTCGGGACAATGCAGGCCATTAGATGGCGGGGCGGGGAGTGAGCTACTCTGGGTATGAATGGAGCTCAAACTAAAGTGTGCGCCTCTCCAGGGCGGGGGACGCTAGACTGAGGGCCCTCCTCCTGTCTCAAGCAGGGTCTGAATGAGCTCACTTCTTGTCCACTGATTCTATTAGCGGTCAAGTGAGCGGGATCCAGTTAGTCCAGCTCGGTGTGAAGAAAACAACAGCCCGCTAATCTTGGAGAGGTGAGGGAGGGGGAAGAGGGAGGGAGAGAGAGAGAGAGAGAGAGAGAGAGAGAGAGAGAGAGAGAGAG
>RQTK01000116.1:283497-325774 GCA_003991915.1 Elysia chlorotica | reverse complement strand
TTTTTGATGACGAGAGGAAATGTTTCTTATCAGAAGAACATGCAATTTTTAGCCTGAATAAAGTAATGGGCTTTAAGTATAACATCTGAGAACAATCGCGAAACTTTTAAATAAGAAAAAAAAATCATTCTTTTTAGATTTTTTAAAAGAATGGTTCACAGTCTCTTAAAGAAATAATCAATTATAGTGTTTTAAATTTTCAACATTGTTATGAAAACATTAAGGTTAAGTGGAATCAATTTCCACTGCGGTGCATTAAAAAACCCTTGTTTTCAGGGGGCAATTGTATTTTATCTGCAATTGTTCTATAACGAGCTTTTCAAAATTATAAAAACATCAATTATCGTTCAACTTAAAATAAATGGAACGTTATCTTTACATAACCTGCTATATCCCTCGTTAACATGAAGTTTTAAATAATCCGAAGTCTAAAAAAGTACAGCCCTGGTGAGTTTCTTGTCTCTCAATTTGGATATGTTAAAATCAGAAACTTTGATATAACTTATTTCTTTTGACTTTTGAAGTGACACAAAATTATATTACTCTACTGAAAACAATGCATTATTCACACTTTCATTACTTTTTTAAAAAATCTCCCCCCTCTCCCTTAATCTCCCTGTCTTGCTGTAAACATACATCCTTTCTCTAGTTTTCTCTTAATACTGAAACGTTTTCTCTTGGACGGGCCGTGCCTTGTGAAGCTGACTTTTCCCTAACAATTTTTCACTGGACGACTTTTCCCCCGATTGTCTCGGTGCCATTTGAAAATCAGAGCATCAGCTCATAAGTTTTTCATGGTTTTCACGATCCATCATCTGTGCAAACTTAACAACCTAGCATCTTGAGAGAGTTCTACATTAGTCAGCTTTGCGGATAAAATCTCTGAGTGTTTTTCTATCCTTAAGCCTTACTCCTTTATCTGTGTTTGAAAGTTTTTCTATCTTTAAGCCTTACTCCTTTCTCTCTATTTGTGCGTTTTACTACCTTTAAGCCTCACTCCTTTATCTTTGTTTGAGCGTTTTTCTATCTTTAAACCTTACTCCTTTATCTCCTGTTTGTGCGTTTCCTATCCTTAAGCCTTACTCCTTTATCTGTGTTTGAAAGTTTTTCTATCTTTAAACTTTACTGCTTTATCTCTGTTTGAACGTTAATCTATCTTAAGCCTTACTCCTTTATCTTTAAGCTTTTTTTATCTTTAAGACTTACTCCTTTATCTCTGTTTGAACGTTTTTCTTTCTTTAAGCGTTACCCCTGTATCTTTGTTTGAGCGTTTTTCTATCTTTAAGATTTACTCCTTTATCTCTGTTTGAGCGTTTTTGTATCTTTAAGCCTTACTCCTTTCTCTCTATTTGTGCGTTTTACTGTCCTTCAGCCTTCGCCTCTCTCTATTTCTGCAATTTACTATCCTTTAGCCTTACAACTTTCTATTAGTATCATTATAATATTAGTTGTCTCACAGATTTTGAAGAACAAATGGTTCATGTATTTTGCCCTTGCATAATGTTCATAGTTGCATGTATTTTACATTAGCAGAAGTAGAACCAATAATAATGTGTGCCTATTTTCAAACTACTTAAAGTCTTATTACTGGGAGAAAATTCATTCTCTTTGTCACTTGATATCCTTCCTCTTTCTACTGTTTTGTATGCTCTCTTGCTTATTTACAATCAATACATTTACGATTTAACATATCTATTTATATTCCTGTTATATACGTATTTTTCTACATTTTATCAATCAATTAATCGATATTTCACCTATGTGTCTATCCATCTTTGTCTTATTTCTCTATTCTCAAGTCTTTCCTCACTCTATCTCTATGTACAGTTTCTTTTTAAACTCATTTCAGCTTGACATTTAACTGATTCCCGCTGTCTACAAACCTTTTAAATTATCCTTTTCTTAGGTAATCCTATTCCTAACCCGTTAAAATCCCTCAGGTGGCACGCACAATTCAGTTGGATTACTATTGTCATTGGCCCTCCCAACGGATTGAAATACCAGCAAAATCTGCACTTTGAAAGTAAGTTAGATATTCCTTTAGAACGTGCGTCAGAGAAACTGGTGGCACGCACAATTCAGTTGGATTACTATTGTCATTGGCCCTCCCAACAGATTGAAGCACCAGCAAAATTTGCACTTTAAAAATTAGTTAGACATTCCTTTAAAATGTGCGTCAGAGAAACGCAACGTAATTTCATTCATACAATGTTATCCCATGCCAATAGCAGAAGCGAAATTAATTTTCGAATTAATTTTCGAGTTACACGGGAAAATCATACGTATCTCCTCTAACTGAATTTAGGGAGTTCGTGAGCAAATTACAAAGAGCGCGTATTTTTCTTGGAGATTATCGGAAAATGCAGAATGCTTTCTGAATCTAATTATAGCTCTAAGCCTCCCGCCCTCTTCTTTTGACGTTCGATACAGCGCTTGGTTTTCTTTGCTTTATTGGCTGATGTTTCAATCACGGATTTCTTAACAATTTATCACTTTAACTGTCTTGTTCTGTCTCATTTTGCGCACGAGAAAGTTAACGTATGTAGATATCATTGTTTGATGAAGTTTAAGCTGTATTAGAATGTGGTACCTTTGTTGTGCATGTATTTGATGTATTTCAATTTTTGTCTAAAAGTATCTTATAAAAAGAGAGCAACACGAATTCGTTGAATTATTTTTTATCAGCATAAAAATGACTTACAAAAACGTGGAAAAATTTGTTGTTTTTTTTAACGAGAAAAAATCTAAACAAGACACTACACAATTGTATCACAAAATGGGTAGCAAATGAAAACAAATGCTGTATAACAAACGAAAGATTCATGCATACAAGAAAAGGCACCTTACGAAATGGCAGAGCATTCTATCTTGTTTAGGACTCCGTGAGCTAAACCAGACTCGTTCCAGACAATGATGGAGCAGCGGTGAGTTTTCAGTGACCGAGTTCGCTTGTACCCAATGGGTGTCTGAAACAATATCTAGTATCTAGGCTTGTTAGCACAATGTTGTAGTAAGTTTACGACTTGGCTTAAGGTATAAGAATAAAAAGGCTTGCGACCAGTTTTAGGCTATGTCAACGTTGTACCTACAAACTTAGATCTAGTACAGCGATGCTATAAGCTTAGACCCCGAACTAGGGGTATTCTTTAATGTTTAAAAGAGCCCTCAGTCGAGAGACCAACTTTATAGCACCGGTGTAAATTCTAAATCTACACGAAAAGGTATAAAGTAAAGAGCGCTGATAGTATCAGATATACAATCTAAAGCATGCGTACGATGGTTATTGCTGTGCACGACAAAGTTGTTATCATCCTTATTTTACTGTCATTATGGAGGAGATGGAAAGATGAAATTGAACACCAGTTCAGAGTGCAATGGATGGGAAAGACAGAAGCTCGTGGTTACCAGAAGATAATTCAAGAGAGGTTGTTGTTGAGTTGGTTTAACGCCTAACATCAGCACTATATATAGGCTATATTGTGGACGGACCCCAAAGACTGAAGTCTAACAATTTTATGTGCTGCCATGCCACAGAGCGGTGATACCATGACTCCTGTCTCAGCCGGTCTCATTAAACGGACGATGACCCAACCAGTATTGAGCGAAATCGCGAGATCTCGAACCATAAACCTTTTGCGTCGGAAGCCGATGTTCTACCCCAAGTCCACCGCGTCCCTCCTAAGAGGGGCTGCTGCACAGAGTTAATGTGTCCAAGATTTAGAAGGATGACTTTGATAACCGACGTTGTTTGATATAGCTACTTTCTAAATAGTTTTTTCATATTTTGGCAGATAACTGCTTTGAGACAAAATTTCACTAATTGCCATTGAGTCTCAGTTGTAAGAAAAATTGCGTTCCCAGTTATCACAACCTTAATGGTTTTTAGAAAAAAAAGTTCGTTATTGTATTTAAAATATTATGGAAACCAAGGCTATGAATTGCATTGTATAATTATGCAATGTATTTCGACATATTGTTTTGATGGGCATCCTGTTGCCTACAATCATGAAATACCTGCTTGTTAATACGTACACGCGACCCAAAATAACCAAAAGAAATCTATTAGTTCTCTCTTATGCCATAAGGAGACCTGGGGTATACACAATAAGCCATCCTTTTCCTCTGGCTACGGGAATCATGTGGAGCTTTACTCTAGGAAGCTGGTTAGTTGGCCAGATCATCGGCCTTATCCAGAGAGTCAGGCCAAACGAATTTCATTCCGGCCTGCCACGTTGTGAGAAATCTAATTTGTTGGGCAATCTAGAGTCAGTGATGTATGGCCATTTTATAGACATTTCTATTACTTTCTTTGGCCTTTCCCAGAATGTACTAAAATAGAAAAATCGGTAAGAAAAATTCTATTTACATTTTTTGTCAGCCCGGTTGTATAATGTCGTATCTACAGACTTGTGTTTTCAGAAAATCGCGATTAATGTAATGCTCTAATTAAGGAATATAAAAGAGTTATCTGAGTGTATTCAAGATGCACAATTTTGTTGCATAGTTTTGTTTTGAGAAAATCGCGATTAAAGATTTTGATGTCAAAAATTTAGATTTTGATGTCTTAAAATTAAAACTATTAGAAACAGTCTTTTTAAATTTAATGCTCTAATTAAGGAATACAAAAGGAGTTATCTGAGTGTATTCAAGATTCACAATTTTGTTGGAATTATTTTTTCAAAAGATATTAGGTAATGGGGGTGACCTCTTTCTCACAAAAGTCACGTGATGCTTGTAAGTCAGCTAGTGCAAAAAGATATATTAAAAAAGGTCAATGCTCTATTCCAATCAGCAGATTGTTTTACAAAACAAAGATACAACTTTCACGTGATTTTGTTTACGTTTTTTTTAGAGAAAGAGATCATCTCCATTTATTATTGAAATAGAGAATTTTTGAACAAATTCCCGATTTCTTTAAGAATGACGAATTTCTATGTTGTGTTTTGTTATTATGTATCATTTTTACATTTTTACGCAAAATGTGTGGTTGTAAAGGGTAGTCTGTAATCTAAATATCTCGCACTGCTTTATTTCCTTGGACAATTATTTACATCTGAGAAAGAAAAGAAAAAAGAAGGAGGAAGGGCAGGAGAAAAAAGAGGAGGAGGAGGAGGAGAAGGAGGGGGATGCAGGAGAAGGGGGAGGAAAAGGAGAAAAAGGAGAAGAAGAGGAGGCGAAATCAACATCCTTTTCCGTTTAATCTTTCGGCTCATCTATCAATGCCCTCTTTCGCCTCCTCCTCCGTCATTTCCCTTTTCCCATGAGTCTTTGCTCTTTCCACGTGTCTCGCATTTCCCTCTCTCCTCCTCTCCTTTGCCCACTAATTTTTGCCTCCCCCTCCCTATCTCTGTTGGTTCCCCTATTCTCATATCCCTATGTCCTCTTTATAACATCTCTCTCTCCCTTCTCTTTCTCTCTCCTTTCTTTGTATGGTTACCTTAGTAGCTGCGTGTATATGTATGCTCCTCTCTCTCTCTCTCTCTCTCTCTCTCTCTCTCTCTCTCTCTCTCTCTCTCTCTCTCTCTCTCTCTCTCTCTCTCTCTCTCTCTCTCTCTCTCTCTCTCTCTCTCTCTCTCTCTCTCTCTCTCTCTCTCTCTCTCTCTCTTATTCACTCTCTTTTTTTCTCCTTCTGTCTCTTCCACCCTCCTGTTTTGTCCCTCACTCCTGCTATTGAAACCCAAATAATTAATGTTTTCATTCGATTCCAATTCCACGGTTTAACGGACCTGCAAGTGGTGTATAAGTAATTAATTTTATTTTAACAGTAAACGAATTTATTTTAAAAAAATGTAGATCCTAGTCTGGATTAAACCTAATTAAAAGAATCCTAAATCGGAAATTGCAATGGATGCATTTGCCCTGCATAAGCTTACAATACACTGACTCTGATTACATTTCTTTTTGTCTGTTTTTTTTTCTACCAGATTATGCTTAGCGTGGCAATTAAAGGTCTAGGTGTAGACTAAAATAACTACACGTACTAGATCTACAATGTAGTTTCCACACAAAAAGAAATGGACATTAATTTAAGTAATTGGTTTGTTTTGTTTTTGTAATAATTTAATGTAGCCTATGTATGAAATCAATTTTATTCACATAAATATATAAATCTAGATCGTGACTAGACTACAGGAAAAATGTTACTAAATATAATATATCTAGAAAAATAACCTTTTCCCTAATTAATATAGTGTCTAGTCGCCATGTAGATTTATAGGATTTTTTTAAATATACGGTAGATTTAGATCTAGGTCTAGGTCTAGACCTTTTAAAAGCGTTTTTTTTTCCTTTCTTCTCACAATGTAATTTTCAGAATTTCCTTACAAAGTAAATTAAACAAGTTTAGTCTTGTTATGTAAAACTTAAGATTTAAAGGAATTTTCACCTGTACAAAGTTATTCAGTAGCAAATAACATGGCTGCTCTGCTATAACACGGACATTATTTTATTTTCGAAACAACTATTTGTTGAGAAAAATTGTGACAATATTGGACTTTCTCACTGGCTTTTCTTGAGATAGGACTTTATCATTTTGAGAAAAACAACAATTCACGTTTAAGGCAATATGTAACCCAAAATGTATACGTGACAAAATGTAGATTCGACAAAATGCAATTGGCTGTTAAATTCTCTAAAAATTAATTAGAAGACACGCCAATAAGAAGATAAATTATGATAGTATGAGCAACCAAAAGTAATAATATTAGGTTTTCTAAGAAATGTAAAAAATAGAGTTAGGACATTATACGACTGGGCTGACGTTTTTGTTGTAACCCCCATTGCATATTGTCCTGTAGTGTTCTAGTTTTTAAAGGTCTACAATTTTTCGCAATTAAACTATAATAAAAATAC
Organism: Elysia chlorotica; assembly: GCA_003991915.1. Classification (NCBI taxonomy): domain Eukaryota; kingdom Metazoa; phylum Mollusca; class Gastropoda; family Plakobranchidae; genus Elysia; species Elysia chlorotica. Next base: position 318,922 of record RQTK01000116.1, on the reverse strand, counting down.
GCCTGATTGCGTTTCATGATCCTCTTCAAAAACAACAAAAACAGCAGCAGCATCACCACCAATAACACATCAATAACAACAACAACAACAACAACAACAACAACAACAACAACAACAACAACAACAACAACAACAACAACAACAACAACAACAACAACAACAACGACAACTGCAAATAACTTCATTAATTAAAAAAAAAATCCTAATGACGCAAAAAGTTGCAGGGAGCTTGAAGACTGCCAACACCCCCCACCCCCCTTTCCCCCCCCCTCTTCCCCACCAACACCCACCCGCGGACGGTCTTTAAAGCGATGTCCACGAAAGCAGAAGAAAAAACCAGAGGCCAGAGAGGGGAGATGCCGCAAGCCTTACCGTGAGCAGTCCTAATGAAACTCATTTGGACCCATCCAGTTGCGACAAATTCAATTTACATCCCGTGTCGTTCTGGGCGCGTCTCAAGGCGTTAGCTCAGGCCAGGCCTTAGTGGTGGCCGCATAGTGGTCTGGTTGTGGCCTGGTGTGGCCTGGTTGGTGCGGCGTGGTGGCCGTGTGGTGGCCTCAGTCCCACAGAATAGAGGCATTGCGATGAAGGGGCCAATAGCCAAAACGAAGACGATAAGTGAGGGAATTTTCACCGGCGTCCAGTCATAGGCGTATTCCACACGTAGGGAGCCAAGGTGGGTGTTGTTGCTTTGCATCCAGCGTCAGCACTATATAGGCTATATTTTGGACGAGACCCAAGACTAAAGTCTTACAAGTCTGCGTCCTGCCACACAGAGACAGAGCGGGGATACCATGACTCTGTCTCAGACGGTCCCATTAAACTGATACATGTACCGACCCAACCAGAAGAGAACGAAGTCACCACAGCGGGGCTCGAACCACAGACCTTCCACAGGATATGATCTATGCGGACTGCCTGCGTCGAAAGCCTATATTCTATCCCAGGACTACCGAGCCTCCCTTTCGTCTGCAATGCAAAAATGAAAACTATAGTTAAGGAAAATCCGACGCGCATACAATCACAGCCCTATCCCAGACGGACGGAATTAATGAGCGATCAGAAATGCCCATACCCTAAAGGGCGCAATTATGTCAACCGTTACGTCTTGTGGATCGTAAAGCTTGAAATTCTGGCTTTCATGGACTTACATCTATAGACCAGTCACCGGCGTGAGATAGCACTAAACTGGTCCTGTGCTATGCCGGCGTGTGTGGCTTATTTCATTACTTCACGTATAAGTAGACTTCGATCTCGATCGTCTCAAGCTTCCCTCAAAATGACAACAAGGATATCAGTCAAACCAGAGATTGGTAAATGTATAGTCTCTGCTCATACTAAGTGATCTGAGCTGGGTTTTTAGCTGAGGTGGGCAAATATGAGGACATTTCATTTCGCCTTAACGAAGACTTTCAATCTTTTAAATTGCTAGCCCATACTTTTTAAAGTAAAGGTTTATATTCGGATTGAATCAATATCCTTTTAAGCCAATTTTCTTTTTCATTTTTGTAAACACATTCAAACGCTTTGTCTATCACAATGGATAAATGCGAAATTGTAAGATTTTTCCTCTACATTTCTTCCTTCTTTCCTCTTTTTATCTCTTTTCTCTCCCTCTATCTATGTCTAAATCTCTCTCTCTCTCTCTCTCTCTCTCTCTCTCACTCTCCCTCTTTCTCTGTGTCTCTCTTAATTCCAATTTTTTCTTCTATCACTCTCCATCCCATTCTCTCTCACTCTCTATCCATTCTGTCACTCTCTTACGCTCTCTCTCTATCTCTCTCTCTCTCTCTCTCTCTCTCTATCTCTCTCTATCTCTCTCTCTTTCTTTATCTCTCATTCTCCAACTCTCTATCTCCATGTCTTCCACGTGCTCTTCTTTTTGTTACAAAAATACATACTATTGTTCAAAGGAGAGTAAAAGAATATCCAGTTAAAAAAACATGAATAAACTAATTTAGAGATAGCTGATGAAAAAGGTCATTTTTTTAGAAAGTGTTTTAATATTTTGCTACTGTAGAACAGTACATATTGCAGTCTCTCTTCTTCTTCTTCTTAAAAAACAAAAACAAACAAAAAGAAGCAAAAAAAAAGAAACAAACTACAAACCAGTTTGGCCACAGTGTCGTGCCTTCGTAATGTCTTTCATTTCAATATCGAGAAATCTCGTTATGTCCGCCAATAATATTTCCCCTATAATTTTGTTTTGACAGCGCGTTTTGTTTTACTGTTCCTATTCCTGGACAGAACAAACTCAGGACGGGCCGCGACTCGTATGCTGAAACCAACAAGAAATTGTCTTAGAAAATGTGATTATGCATTTCAAACCGGGATGGTTTTCTATCGATCTGCCCATCATGTTGTTAAAATACCCGCTTCGCCAGTCAAATGACGACAAATATTATCCAATAACATCGAAACGCTCTCAGCTCCAGCCACGCAAACCAAAATATTATTTGGACCAGACAACTCGCTTTTTTATAACATTTCCTATAAAATGAGCCAAAACCAAAGCTGTACTCTTTTTTTTTTACCTTTTTATTTCTTGTTTATTCACCCGCGTATAATTATTTAGGCAGAATCTCAAAGGTAGATGTATACAATTTTGTCAAATTACTTAAAGCTAGTGCAAGGATATTCATTCTACAGAGGGTCTGATATTTTTTTAACCATTGTATAGAGGGTTTCACATTTTTTTAAATACTGTAAGCTTGATTGATTATGAATAACTTCTTATTTTACACCGACTTTCCTAACACTTGTGAAATGTGACTGTCATGTAACGTAAAGAAATCTACAGTTGGTTGTAAGGCAACGTCAGTCTCTAGAAGGCCGTGCTCAATACTATCATACTCTGCATGTCATTTTCCATTAATGTGCTGAATATTGACCAATATTTTGCACGCTTCGGCAAGACATTTTAATTATTATGTTAGCTTTGCATTTTATCTTGTAAAGGTTTGATTTTAACAGATATATTTTGCCATTTAACCCAGTAAAGGAAACCTTTTAACAGTAAGCGCTTTTTAAAGAAACACCGGCAATGTATACTCGAAGAGCCTAATTTAAAGCATCCATAAATCTGTACAATCCGATCAAAGATCTGAATATCGTTACACAAGATCTGGCATCATTTTAAAGGATGCATCCGCTTTAAGAACTTAGATGGCTTCGGGTTTTCCCTGATGGGATTTTCGGTGTTTCCCATAAAGTCTAAGGGATTGACTCTTGAAAACCCGCTTACTTCAAATGTCGTAATGTTTAGACATTGATTAAAATGGACAATGTTAAACCCGTTTTAGTTGATGAATTATGTAAGTTCGAATATATTTAGTTTTTTTTTACTGATTGTTTTTGTTTTCCTTAAACAAACAAGAAAGGAATATATTGTATAGGATTAACTGACAATGGTTTTAAAAAAGAGACAATATAAACACATCTTGGTTGAATCTAAAACACAAGATGAACGACACAAAACTAAGTGATTTTGTATGGAAACTGAAAAACAATAACAATGAACATACCATAGAATGGAAAATAAAATAACAAAACATATACACCTGAAATAAAAATGGGCAACCACTGTATTAATGTAATAAATTCTCATTAAAATCACCAACTTCAAATCAAAGTAAGCTGATGTTGTAGGCTACATATGGTCCCATCATAAATTATTGCTACACCTATCGGCGGTATTTATAACTCAAAGACTAATAAAATATTGAAACTTCTCCTAATTTTTTTCAACTATATTTTTGTTCCATAATACCCTTCATAACAATGAATACACATCCCAGTAAATTTGCAAATCATTGAAAATTTCAATCGTTTAGACATTTTTAAGGTGACCCCCCCCTCCCCCTCAAACCATTGAAATTTTCAATCGTTTAGACATTGTTAAAGTCCCCCCCCCCCCCTTTTCCCTTTAAATATATTCTTTCAAGAGTTTCTTACCGACATGTATAGATGAGGCAACTCTGGAGACTGGAACAATGAAATGTGTTCATTCACTTGACTTCTTACTTTTTTTATCAACTCAATTTATCATTTCATCATAAAAGATTTACTGGACATAATTATCTCTAGTGTTTTCTTTTTCGTCATGTTAAGAAACGCTAATAAGTATAGCCTTATCGACACTAACCTGAAATAAAGTACAAAATGATTATGAGAGATCTTGTTATAATAAGAAAGTCAAGATGGGAATTCATTTTATCAATATGTGCACACCCTCGCTAAATAGATACATAGGTAGTTAGCACAAACACAACGTTGCTTACGGCTTGTCGTGAGCCTTCTTATTTTCATATTGTTACTTTGAAAGTTTGCCCATTTTCCTATTTCATGACATTAAACAATTATTAAAAAACTTTTGTAAAGAAAACCATTGGGTTTTTTTCGAAAATTTGTTCATAAGCTTTCCCTATATCTCACGAGAAGGAACAATTGGTGTCCTAAATATTACGAGTTCCCGGGGGGGGGGAATTTAGGTTGGAACGACTTAAAAGCCCATTATCAAGGTATCCCAGACAGTGGATTCTCACGAGGGGGAAGAAAGCTTAGGACATACATATGGAATATTTATCAACTCCTTTAGGAGTTCAGTTCAACTGCAACTCACTCTAAATTGAGTTGTTGGTTTCCAAGCCAATACATTATATAGAGTACATTTGGCTTTAGCGAGCTGGTTTCATCGTGTGGCATTCTCAATCATGTAAGAAATAATATTGCAAATACTTGGTACCTCAATTTTTTTGTTATTTTCACTCTACACCCTGCAGGGGTTTGAAAACCAATTAAGCATAGTATAATATGAGATTCAAGTTAAACTTTAATGTCTCATCAATGTCCTATTATTGCAACATTCAAGTTCACCGTTCTGGCTATTGATACTTGATTATTTTTGCATTACAAAACTATAGATAATTGCTGCTCTGTCATCTTTTTTAATTCTTTTTGTTGTTGTTGTTGTTGTTGTTGTTGTTGTTGTTTCCTTACCATACCAAACATAAATATTTTTTTAGTTTCATTTGGAACTTGCAACAGCACCAAACAATACCATCTAACTATCCATCTATCCATCTATCTATATAATCTTCGCCCTAAAACGTTCGTTTTGTTTTGTTTTGGTTTCTTAGGTAGCGTTGTACAATTTCATAGAGCAAACAATGCATATTTATTACATTTTAAATTCTTTCCATGGGGTTTAAAAAAAGATATCAAATAGTGGAGCTTGTTTGAAAACATTTTTTTTTTATCTTTAAACGCCATGATCAAAGTCATCCAAGAGGACATCGCGGTCGGATTATCTTCTCTTGTACATCGTGTCAAAGGGACATTATTCACACAGCCAGTAAACTTTAATTTCCCCCCTTCTTGTTTTTTTTATTATTCTACTGCCTGAAATCCGTGATAACAAGGAAAAACACGAATATTTGATTTGTAATTTGACTGTGGTGTTGCTGCTCCGTTTAGGGCCTGTTTTTCTAATATCTAGGCCCTCTTACAAACTTGTCTTGTTGAATTTGGTCCTCATTGTAAACGGATCGAGCCTCTTTATTGATTTGTCCAAAGCTAAGAGGACCTCTTGGGACTTTTCTAGACTCCTTCCTTTGTCTCTGTCTCATTTCATTTACGCGTTTATTTTTGGTCGACTTTTAAACCCTCATAAAGCAAAGTTATGACCTTATTTATCCTTTATCTATTTGTTTAAAATCATACACCCCATTTCCTTTAAAGGATTTTTAATAAAGCCACAATTAGTTTTAGGTATGTTATTTTTTAGTTTTCATCCATGTACACCCTGATAAAAGCATAAAACAGCAAACAAATTGTTACGGGTTACTTTTTAGTAAGTGTCGCTTCCCTCGTCTCCAATCATACTTTTTGTATAGCTAATCTGAACTCCGAAATCCAAGGGCAAGAGCTATTTTATGATGTAAAGTTATAATTATGTATATATATATCTCCGATGCTTTTAAATGTCTGCTTTATTCAAAGTGCACACAATGCACTTTATTACAATGCACTTTAAGCAAGCATTCAATAATCCTGCGACGAACGGTTACAACGACAATAATTAGCTATGAGGTTTTAAGCATGTTGAAGTTTTAAACATCAACAAAAGAAGGTGGATTTAAAAGGAAATTTGAAAGGCCCTCAATTCCCGTTGTCGTCAGAGTAATTTAGTGCTCACGTCAGTAGCGTGCGGCTGGCGCCTTGGGCTATGTACAATCGAGTGGTTCACAGGCAAGTTTCCCTGTGGTCTAACGAAGTCCATTTTAGCGTAACAGGCAGACGAAAATTGAATTTACGGCAGTTCGGTTCGGACGAGACTGTATCTGTTGGATGCTTAGCTATGGACAGATTCTTTGCCTTTACTTTGTAATGCTTGTATTTCATTGCCTTTTTTTTAAATTACTGTTCATTTTGCGTTGTCGCTAAAATGCTTTTATTTCGTCAAAATATTGGTTTGACAAGTCGTTTTGTTGTATGTATCTATGTATGTTAAGGTTTTGGTGATTTTTTTCTCCAAACTAATTCTATAAAATTATAATGTTAAGTTTCTATTTGATTAGAAAAATGAAAATTTCGTCCTTTATTGATATCAATGCCTCATAAACACAATGTATTCACTTTTACTAGACATTTTTCTGTAAGATTATATTTGCAATAAAACTTGTCTTTTCTCACAAATTAAACACAAAAAAGAAAAAAGCGAAATGCATTTCAATTTTTACCTAGTAAATATTCTCTTCAATTAAACTTATCTCCTGTTAATTTGTCTATAAATAATTATATTAAACTTTCTGCATTCTTTCAGAAGGTAAACTCTTCGTGGTGGTTCAAGGTTAGAGCCCAGACTGGCTTGATCGGTGTCAATAATTTTAATAGTTATCCAGTCTGACTGACCAAGTCCAGGAGATCCTGATCTGTGATCCCATCACCGTATAGAATCTTCCATAAGACCCCAGAAGAGCTTCTCTGTCGCCGTCCATTGCATTTCTCTCTCGTTCATTGTAGCATGTTAGTAAGTGCACACATTTGTAAAATTTGCAAACTATTGGCCCAAATGATTTGCTAAAAGATGGAAGCGGGATTTAAAAAAAAACTAATAAAGAATAAGAGAAAAACAAACAATTGAGGGTAGGATAGGCAATGTTTGTCAGGTTATGCAATTATTAGGCTCAATTTGTTTTAATAAGGGATTTCTAGGCTTCAAATTTTTTTTAAAGGTTACAAAGAGAGACGTACATAAGTATGCAATGCAAAAAAGTCTATAGAGCAAACGGGTTATGGAAATAATGTGTTTCCAATGAAAAGACCCTTATTTTTTTCAGTAATAATAATAAAACTTATCTCTATCCCTACGGACTTAAGTCCAACGTCGCGGTAGCTTACAAGACATCGTAAGTTTTCTTATTCCTACATCTTATGTCGAGTCGTAAGCTTAACAAAATGTTGTACTTACGAGCCTAGTTAGTTGTGTGGGAGACAAACTGCCGATGAAGCGTCCCTGGAGGTCTACAGAACTTTCCCGGCAAATCAATAAGAAAGATAGATGTATATACAAGCGGCCCTGGGACCTGGGAGACCATTGTAGTAAGTATCCCCATGACACTGAGGAGTTACAGCACACGCTCGTAAACCCCGCGCTTTGGACCAAGACTATTATTAACGACATTGGAATTGGTCTACGTATTTCTGCCTTGCCTTTGTTTTGGGTCTATTCTTTAGAAACAAATACAGGGAGAGAATTCTAGATTTTCCTGATTATTTTGATATAAGAAGAAACAGATGAAATCACCAATCACTTTTCCATGGGTGGTTTTACAGACAGCCGTATTATTACATGCCAAATATAAATAACTAGGAAACGAAAGAAAAACAATTCTGTATAGGCGGCACGAGCGGTATGTTATCTCTCTCTCCCTCTTTATCCTAATCTCTCTATCTATCTCTCTGTGTCTTCCTCTGTTTCTCTCTCTCCTTTCTATCCCTCTACTATCTCTATCTTTGTATATATAATTATACATATATATAAAGTCATGTACCATATATACATGTCTGTGATTCTCTCGGGGGCGCGGTGTTCCAGGGGTACAACATCGGCTTCCGACGCAAAAAGTCCCGAGTTCGAATCCTTGTTCCCTACTGGTTGGGTCGGTGTCAGTATAATGTGACCGGCTGAGACAGGAAGCATGGTATCCCCACCCTGTCTCGTGTGTGGTAGCACATACAATTGTCAGACGTCCGTCTTGGGGCCTGTCCACAATATAGCCTATATAGGGCCGATGTTGGACGTTATACCAACCCAACCAACAACCGACAAACTGTGTTTCTCTCTAAGTTTAACTTCTCCTATTTTGCCCCAAGGGATTTTATACGACTTCATTCAGTCAAGGTTGATTAAATGGTTTATATCAGATAAGGTTCAAGAACCAACTAAGGATACTAAGAGATGCTCTGTCAACCACTCAACCAAACATCTTTTTTTTTTTTACCAATCTTATAAAAGGTTCTGTGCGATTTTTAGAAGAGAAACTATTAAAAAGAAAGAAGACATTTAACCCAGTTGGTAAAACGTAAGATGTAATAGTACACTGTGATTTAAATTGAGTTGTATCACATTTAGTAAAAAGTAATCTTTTTCAGGCTTCTGTTTTCGATTTTTTTAAAGTCTAATTAACTTTCTATTTCGACCCATAAAATGTCTTCCCAGCTTCCCAAATTCAAGGTTGGCTCATATTGACCATATTTGGTTGTTAAATGTGTCTGGTTTTTTTTTTTTTTTTTACTTATCTTAGTCTTTTTTTATATAGTCTTTTAGTTTTTTTACAGTCTTATCTATGAAGTAAAGCTTTTCTGCGATTAAAAAGAGCCACGTAAATAAGCAATTGATCTACATTGACACACACAAACAGTATTTCAATGATTGAACACACAAAAATCATAAAAAACAGACACATTAATTTTGTACAAACATAAAAAGACTGAAAGTTAGCAAACACATTTTTTCATCAACGAGCGAAGCAGAGTTGCGTAAAAATGTTTACATTTTCAAATCACGAGATTATGCGTTAAAATAGTAATGTAATTTCCATTTTCACTTCTATAGATATTGTCTGTTGTTGTTTTTTTTTTTCCTTTAAAAATGAAAACAAAATAGCTTATCAGAAAAAATGCGTGCATATACGAAGACTTTCTGGCAAACAAAAACTCCAGTGGAGATTTCGTTGAAGTATGATCTATGAATGTAGATTGATGAGAATCGGGGGGAACAGACAGATAGGCTGACAGATAAAGACTCTGGTTAAGATAAAAAAAAACTTTACTAGGGGTGGGTGTGGCAGCAATGGAAATAACATGTAGAAGGAAAAAATATAGAGTTAGAGAGTGAGAGAGACATAAGAGATGAAGAGATTCAAAGACAGACAGACACACAGACAGAGAGGGAGAGACAGCCAGATTGACTGATGGACATACATACATAGATAGAGAGATACAGTCAGACAGGCAGACAGACAAACAGACAGAAAGACATACACATAGGCAGACATTCAATTACATTCAAAGAAAAAAAAACACACGGAGGCAAAAAGAGATATATATAGAGAGACAGAGACCTATATGCATCTAAAAAATATAGAAAGAGAATAAAGTAGCTACATAAATACAAAGTATGTGTTACAAATCTTAAGATACAAAAATAGATAAATAGATAGCTAGCTAGCTATCTAGCTAGATAGATAGATAGAGAGACAGAGAGACAGAGAGACAGAGAGAGAGAGAGAGAGAGAGAGAGAGAGAGAGAGAATGACGGAGATGGACTTGGAGAAAGAAGCATAACAAATCTCGGCAAAAGAATAGAACTAGGGACGTAGAAAGCCATGTTGAAAGAGGGGTGAGCGACAAGTGCAAGTGGTAGAGCAGTGGACTACCAGTTGGAAGGTATCCGGTTCATTGTGTCGGATTTCGCTCCTGCTGGTTGGTCGGTGCCAGACTCCTGGTGTCCCAGTCTTGTGTGTGGCTGCACAAAAATTTCCGGACGTTTGCTTGGGATCCACCGACGTATATTTTTCTCCTTGGAAACATTGATAAAGTAAAACTAGTGGAGAGAGGGTGGAGAAAGAAGGAAAGAGAAACAGAGAGAGAGAGAGAGAGAGAGAGAGAGAGAGAGAACAAGAGAGAGAGAAAACGAGAGATAGAGAATGAGAGAGAGAGAACGAGAAAGAGAGAGACATAACCATCTCGTTTAAAAAGTTTCTATAGTTTGGAAGAGAAACAATGGCAATGATAGGGCGATAAACTAGATGAAAACCTTGGTGTGTATGTGTATTTGATAGACAGATAGAGAAGAAAGTGCGAGAGACTGATGGAGAAAAAGAGATAAAGAGAACTAAAAAAAAAAGAATGATAGGGCCTTTCTCCAAATCGCAAGATCTGAAAAGCGAAAGGAAAAAAACCCAACAAAAACAAAGAAGCAAACAAAACTAATCACAGGTTCGAGCCAAAATGTGCAAACGTTTGATCGAAGCAATGCTGGACCAGCAACTTGCTCTACAATCCAGACATTGATATATTAATTCATTTACGTCCTCGCGTGTTGTGCGTCGCAATAGACAGCCCGGACACAGAACCGCTTTCTATTGGACCTGATCAGGGATGGCTGGCACCGAGTCCAGGGTGGGCAAGGGATGAGGGATGGGTCGCTCCACGGGGATCCATTATTGCAAAAAGATGTGCTCGCAAGTTCCAAGATTTTTATAGATTACCAAACCGCTCCCGTTTGATTTAATGTACATTTCCAATTTGTTTTATGTTTTGTGTAGGACATTATTAAATTGAATGTTTGCTGGTGTTATTAACAACAGAAATTATTGATCCACATAGCTTTGTCGCCGTGATTTGTCTAAAAGGGTTTGTTGTTTATTTTGTTTTGTTGTTTGTTTGTTTTTTTCAAAACGAAAGCTGACACAAACATAAATCTTTCTAAGTCCCAAGGGATTGACACATTCCCTCTTTCACTTGTCCTTTTTCTGTTAGAGTGCCTATGCTTTATGTTTTAGTTTGAGAAAGTTCGAACGCCGGAAAGTGACAAGTGACATATTTAATTTTTGTTACAATACGCGTGCATGTTTCCTCAAACTGTTTTTTTTTTCTTTTTCTGCCCTAGGTTTTTGCAATAATTGAAGGAATGTTATGTTCTCATCCCACTTCCAATACTAATACACTGAACACTTTTAACAGATTTGATCTCCATAATCACTTTTTGGGTTATTTCAAGTAAAATCGTTGGGCTAGGGTTAGAGTAAAACGTCATCGCGTGTTGTGCGTCGCAATAGACAGCCTGGACACAGAGCCGCTTTCTATTGGACCTGATCTGGGGTGGCTGGGAGTGGGACCAAGATCAGGGTGGGCAGGGGATGAGGGATGGGTCGCTCCACGGGGATCCATTATTGCAAAAAGATGTGCTCGCAAGTTCCAAGATTTTTATAGATTATCAAACCGCTCCCGTTTGATTTAATGTACATTTCTAATTTGTTTTTTGTTTTTTTTTGGATATTATTAAATTGAATGTTTGCTGGTGTTATTAATAACAGAAATTATCGATCCAGATAGCTTTGTCGCCGTGATTTGTCTAAAAGGGTTTGTTGTTTTTTTGGTTGTTGTTGTTGTTTATTTTTTCAAAACGAAAGCGGACACAAACATAAATCTTTCGAAGTCCCAAGAGAATTGACACATTCCTTCTTTTACTTGTCTTGATTTTCTCCTTGAGGGCCTATGCTTTATGTTTTAGTTTGATAAAGTTAGAACGCCTGAAAGTGACAGTTGCAATATTTCAGTATTCATGCATGCTTCCTCAAACTGTTTTTCCTTTTTATGCTCTAAGGTGCTGCAATAATTGAAGGAATGTTATTTTATCATCCCACTGCCAATACTAATACACTGAGCACTTCTAACAGATTTGATCTCCATAATGACTTTTTTGGTCTATTTCAAGTGAATAGGGCTAAAAGTGGACAATACCGTAACAAACTAAACTTTGTTCTTTATCGTTTTTATGCATACTCTCATATGCAATTCATCATCATCAATCATCTTCAATATCATCATCATCATCACCACTATCAGTTGGGGATACCACGAATCAGGCCTCATCCCGTCACATTTTACTGATACGGAATAAACAAGTAGAAGAAAAACTTGGACAAAAAGATTAGTGTCTGATTGTGCGTTCCGAACCGCAGACCTCACGATGGAGGAATCAGCAATCAATCTCTTGCAACAGTTCACCGCCAGCTCAGTGGGGCGAGCGGGTGATTTCGAACCAGACATGCCGGGTTCTATTACCGACCATTGGCTGGTTTGCTAAAGTATCACAAAATCCCATGGAACATCTTGTCTTTCTCTTCCCTCCTCTTCTTCCTTCACAATCTTTTTTTCTGTCGGTCTGTCTCTCTTTCCTCTTTTCTCTCACTCTCGCTCCGCCTCCCTCTCTCTTTCTCTCCATATCACTGTCTCTCAATAAATCAATGCATCCATATAGCTATTTATTTAACTATCTATCTTTCAAAATAACTTATGAATCTATCTATCTATCTATCTATCTATCTATCTATCTATCTATCTCTTTGAGACATCACAATAAATTAGACTTAAGTATTCTGACATTTTGTGGTGTGTTATCTCAGGCCTGTTGGTAAACCTGATTTTTTTTATTAAACTAAAAAACAGCTTTCCTTAAACAACAGGGCCCTCAATAAGGAAGCGTCACCACTGTACCAACGAAGAGAGTAGGGAGCCCAGAAAACGGATCTGGGATTACATTATGAGAATCGATGCTTCTTGCTGAAAAAGTCGTTTTGTTTTGCCTGTTATTTTATTAAAAGATTAAAAGCTTAAACGTCAAGAGTCTCTCGATGCCTCTAAAAAGACAAGAGCCAGTAAAGGAGATGGTTTTTGTTATATGATTGTGCGATCTTAAAATAATGTTATAGGGACATTGGTTATTAAAATAAAAACAAAAACAATGATCAATTTTGGTATGTTTAAACTAAATATTATTTTTTGCTTTGATATGGTTTATTATTTTATGTGTAGTATTTTTTATCTAATTTGTTCAATTTTTTTAAATTTTTTTCTTAATTTAGTCCAATAAAATTTTCAATATTCTTGCTTTTGCGGTGTATATTAATATTTGCTTGGATGTCCTTTGTTACATAAAAGGTTAAGTTATGAAAAAAAAGATTATAAAAAGTAAGCGGACTGTGGTAGATATTATATATAAATATACTAGGAAAAATTAATAATTAATATTATGTCATTAATATTCATATATTTTTATATAAACATCAGAACTGGAACTTTGAATAGAGAGACAGATAACCACCAACTCAATTGTGTGACGGACTATTTTATGTTACTGCTGAGTTGAAATGATGCTTAAAACCTTTTGCCCTACAGTTGGACAGTTAGTTACAGAAAGCTACGCGCAAATCGTTCCGGGAAAGTGAAGAGAGAAAAGCTTGATTTATTGCGAAAAAGTATATTTACGACCTACTTTTTTAATTTAATACAATTATTTAATCAATTTTAACACTCATGTCGTATGATAAACTAAGACCATTCTCTATTATAAATATACGCGTCTAAAAAGAAAGATGAAAAGCCCAAATAACTTGGGAAAATGAATGCAATTACTCAATCTTCAATTTCTCATTTAATTAGATTCATTCCTTTATTCCCTGCCTTCATATTCAGATAATGTACATTTTACCATGATTAGTAATACAGCGGAATAAAACTACAGCCCAGACTGAAGTTTATTTTTAAAAGTCAGTTGTTGGGTTGTTGGGTTGGTTTAACGTCCAACAGCAGCACTATATAGGCTATATTGTCGACGGGCCTCAAGACGGACGTCTGACAATTTTATGTGCTGCCACACACGAGACAGGGCGGGGATACCATGACTCCCGTCTTAGTCAGAAAACTAACTGTCCTCGGGTGGCTAAACTTGCATAATAAATATTATCTAAAACATCCTCTCGATTCCCTGACATTAATAAACTCCATTAATCTCTGCAGTTTTGACTTATCATCTAGAGTAGTAAGTACAACCTTGCTATCAACTTAGACACTGAACAAAGGTACTTAACATTTCAAACCTATTTTAGTCTGGTATCTATTTCGATACCACCGAAATTTTGCTAGGTGCATAATTATCTATTACCCCTTGAATTTTCTTCCCTGTACATCAAGTACTACTATGAATCTTAATGAAATCTGATGACGATCTGATACCACTATGTACTGAAGAAGGCACAATCAAGCCGGAACATTTTGTGTGTTAAAATACGCTTCTTTAGTTTTTTTTTGTTTGTTTTTCTTTGTTTGTTTGTTTGTTTGTTTTTTTGTTTAGTTTCTTCTTTATTTCATTCCGTCATTTAATTTGGTTGTTTCTTCATCCAAAAAAATATTGTAATTATCATATCCCTGAGTACGTCGCAGCCATCTGACTGCGATACTTAACCCTTTACCGCATACTGTGCGAAATATTAGACACTTTTTCAAAAGACCATAACAGTTGTACCCAATCACCTTTAAAAGTCATAATATAATTGGACCAACATTAATTTTCAAGCTCCTTTTTATTTCTTAATTAAAGTTTAGTCAGAGAAAATCACTTTTTGATCGAGAAAGCAAACTTTAAAAAAAAATGGCTGACTCTGGATATCGAAGTTTTTTGGCGATAGAAGTACCTGCTCTGTTTTGCCTTTTTGCCTGTTTGGCGGCGGTGAGCTGCTTCGCTGGCCGCGAAACAAGCCGGCAACCTGGCAAGCTGGCAAGCGTGCGCTCGGCTCGGCAAGGCCCGTCCCCCACGGTGCTTCCGCCTTCCGGCGCCTTGCGTGTGTTCGCCTCTGTCCCGACTCGGCGGGCTGCGTCCGACAACACAAACTTTCTCCACAGTCACCGGAACTTCCGCGGTTCGGGTTTTCTCTCTCCTTCCTGTTGGATCAATACGCCGTGTTCCGCTGCTTTAGTGATTCTTCTTTTTTATTTCGAAAGTTCAGAAAGTTTTTTCCCTAAACGAAGTAAGTGGTAGATTAGATGTTGAAGCAATGTTCAATATGTTAAATTGATATCGATGCAAGGTAAAGTTAGTTTTAAACAGTGTGCTAGTTTTATAAGACTATTAATAAGTGTAATTGGACATTTTACCTAGCAGGAATTATTTAAACTAATGCTTTTTTAAAGAGAGATCGTTCGAGATATTTATATATGGATTGGTGCACTCTAATTTCGAAACCTTACCAAAGAATAATGAAATCATAACAAAGCAACTTTTGTTTTCCTTTTAAAGGATGTGTGTATAGTGTGATTGAATAGTGCATTTTATCTGTGTTAAGTTGTTAGGATTGAAAAAGTACTTACAATTTTACTCTTACAGCGTTAAAAATAGCGGTATGACTTTCTATCTGTGCTCCTCCTACCCTGTACTCAAAGGAAAGGAGAAATATATAGCATAGTAATTTTTGCATTAATTTATTTTAAAAGGAGAACATAATTACTCCTACAATCACATGTTCTATTTATCAAAAAGAGTGCATAATGATTGCGAAAGATAGAAGGGGTGTTTTTAAAGTTTCTGAGTGCATTATATCACTTTGGTGAATGTGATAGAGGAGAGCTCTCAGTTTCAGTCTTCCAGGTAATGAGAATAAACTGTCCGTTTTACTCATATTAGTTCTGAGTCCAATGTTTTAATCATTAGAAAATATAGTAGCTTTTCGTGAACGCGACATTGGACATTAAACAAATATGTATTCTGGAGCATTCTTTTCTTCTGATTACTTTTTTTTATTAATGTTTATAGTATCTATTTATATAATACTTAATTTGTGGCTCTATTTAACTATAGTTCCACCCATAACCTTTATAAATTAGATTTTAGTGTACTAAATCCTTTAAACTATGAAAAAACTATAGTTATATTTTTATCTTGCAATAAGATGAAACGTGTTAGCATCATTATCTTACACGGAGAATTTTCACTTCTCATCTATTTCAAACCCGTTTTTAAATCGTATGTATCATTATTATTTAACATACACAACATGAAGAAAATGTTCGATTCCTCATCATCTACTTACCATTTTTGAGTATTCCCCATTAAAAACTAGATCTTTTAGAAAATATTAAAGTGACTTTATTTGGCAGTGAGACTGGCATAAATCATCATTTCATCCGTTGACGTAAAATATATAATGGAGTTAAAGATGTTGTAAACTATTATGATAGATTTTAAAAACGTGTTTTTTTATAAACAGGTTATTTGTAAAAATGCAATACAAAAGGTAAACATCTTTTGAATGTTTAGACAAAGCTATTACAAGATGTCACACTTAGCACTCTTTTGAATAGATGCTTTACCTCTAAACCCTGTTATTCTCTTTCATAAACATCTTTACACAGTATAGGACCGAAAAATTAGAATAAATTGAATCCTTTACTCTATCGGATTATTCGGAAAAATTTTGTTACTAAACATAGCAAACTTTTATAATTAAGATATGTACGATGTCCATTTCTTTAAAATTAGAGAAAAGTATACGAAAGAACTGATCACAAGAAGAGAAAATTATTAGATACTTAATTAGCAAATTAAAATTGAATGTAAATAAGTTAATTATTTTTAAAAATAAAATGATTCAAGGGTCATAAAATTAATGGTGTCTAATTTTCAAGACTTTTAAAACAAGTTTAAGCGATATTAGTTATAACCGAATGTGTGTGGATGTGTTTTGTTTAATAAAATATCTTTTTTGAACATATAAATGCGATCTCAATAACGTTGTTTTTTCCTCTTTGTTCATGTTATTATAGTATCTTTGAAAAAAATAATCATAATTTTTTTTCATTTTGCAGTGATTGTCTTTGGAATTTTTGTTCATACTCAAACTGCACTTTAAACAAATAACCGTGTTTTGACATAATAACGTTTTTATACATAATTGAAAATCATTCTAATGCGATATAATTGCTGCACACGTGCTACTGTTCTTCTCTTTTATTATTGTTGCTGCTGCTGCTACACATACTGTAGGTCTAGGTACAGTTTGTTAATTTGTAGATTCTACTTTACTACTTTAATTCCTTTTTTGTACTTCGTTCTGCTTCTGTCTCCATATACAGCATTCCTCTTTTACTCCTTCCCACTCTCCATCTGCATATCTTTCTCTTTTTATTTACTTCTTCTATCTCCTCATTTGTCTTGTTTCCCCCTCTCTACACCACTATTATTCCTTTCCGACTAACCATAAATCTATAATCGTCTTTTAAAGTTCTTCTCTCTCACACCCTTTTAAGTCTGTGCTTCTTCCCGCCGCGTATATACTTTTCATTCTGTCTACAACGGTTTGTTACACGGCCGAGATCCCCCGCAAATCTAATTACTGCCCTGTTCCCCCATTTGTCCTGTTAAGATTAAGATTGGCCATGGACTGTGTTTTGAATATAAATGAACCAAACAGGCAAATTTCTCCAGCAACAAAAGCCATGGCTTGTTAGAGAACCATTCAGGTTGTCCAGAGGTTTCCGGTCAAATAAACGTAAGGAAGTTAAAATAAAAATTTTCAATGTACATCCTATATCAGAGATACTGCATTGTCAAGTAGAAGTAGTATTATTTTACAGTAGGTATTTAGAAAACAAAATATTTTTTTTTCATTTGTGTCCCACCCCCACGCATCCCATTCAATTTATTTGTCGCTTTAGATTTTGTCAGGAATACTGTTTTAATTTTTTTTTTTAATTACGTTATTATTATTGTTCAATGACCAAAAAGAAGAATTAATAATTATCCTTGTTCTCTCAGAAAAGTAAAACAAAAGAAATTTTAGACGACAAACTAATTGAGAATGCACTTTAGAGCGGCTTTGTTTCGTTATTTCCCTTTTCGTGGTTGTGATTACCCCCCCCCCCCACACACACACACACACACCTACAAAACACGATCTTTTTCCTATTTTTTTGTAGTTTTTTTTGTTTGTTTTTTTCAATTTCTTCTGCATTTTTTGTTGGTATTTTTGTTTTTGCCACCAGAAATTCCCAACAGAATTGGTTTGTCACGTTCCATTCCTAATTTTCATGCGTTCCTCTCCTTTATCGCGATCATAACGGCGTTGTCAGGAAAAAACAAAGCCATAAACATAGCCTATAATCTTCTTCTTAGAAGCCTTCCAGTGTGGCCAATCTTTTAGTTGGTGAGGAGGGGAATGAAGGGGGAAGGGGAGGAATATTTTTCGATTTTTCATCAGTGTGTAAATAGTAATATCTAGAGCATCGACATTTTCTGGAGATGAATATCATTCTTGAATTTGCATAAACGCATCACTCCTTAACTTTAAAATAGCAATGCTCTCTTCAATTGTTATCATTATGCGCTATTTTCAATAAATTTATACTTTAACTTGTGGATTTTCTTATTCTCCTTTTAGATACAAGTAATGCAAATAATACCATGCTTTTTTATCTCCTTTCCTTTGAGTACGGGGATGAGTTGATTTGAGTTTTTTAGCACTTTATAGGTTATATTGGGGACGGGCTCCAAGACTGAAGTCTGCCAATTTTACGTGCTGACACAGACGAGACAGGGCGGGGATACCACGACTTCTGTCTCAGCCGGTCACATTAAACTGAGACAGACCCAACCAGTAGGGAGCGAAATCGCCAGAGATAGAACCACGGACGTTTTGCTTCGGAAGCTGATGTTCTATGCGTTGGAAGCCGATATTCTACCCCAGGGCTACCGCCCTTCTCCGGATAAGAACAGTTTATTTATTACCACAGTGTTTTTTTTCTTTTGCTATAGCAAATACTAATCCTCTTAAATCATCGGAGTTAGAGTAAACGGCAAAACAAAACATAAATCATAAAAATGCGTGTGAAACGGTCTCATCTCTTCTCATCGTATTTTTTTAAATGAAAAAGCAGGATGACATTGTCCGGTAAATGGTACACGCACAATATTTGTATTTTGTGGGAGTTTTTATGTATGTTTGTTTGTGTGTGTGTGCATTTTTCACAGTTAGGAAGATGGCTCTCGTTGTTTATTTTTATAATTATCCATAAACAGAGCTTTTCAAAATAATTGATTATATACTTTAAGAAATATATTTATATATTTTAAATTTTTCTTTTAACACGGTGTTGCTATAATACGTGTGCTCCTTGATTCCTTGATTAAGGCCACTTCTGTGGATTATTTTTTTGTTTATTATTTGTTGCCTTCGGTTGATGTGCACTGTTTTTAGAACAATGTTACCTACAATGCTAGCGAAGTAGATGATGTTTCCGATAATAATGATGATAATGGCAATGGTAATGTTCGCTGAAACTACTATTATTTTGCATTCATTGTAAAGGCTTAACTACTTTCTATTATAACGATTTTGAAACTGAACTGTGATCGTATTTTTTATGTTAAAAAAATGATTGTTTTCAATAATTAAAAAAAAAATATAAAAAACCAACAAATTAGTTTTAAGTCGATGTCGAATAATATCATTTTATTCACGTAGTTCAGTGCGTTGGATGCATAGTGGATAGATTATTGACTGGATTCATATAACCTGGACCTTCTCTAACGATGCAAAGTGATTCCCTCATACTTCTCATGTAAGGAGGTGTGTGTTCAAATCCGGATTTGGAGCCATGTATTGGATTATAACAGGACTCCCATGGCCCTTGCAGCCCTCAGCTTCCGACTCGGACGGGTTGCTGGCCTTCCCTGTGTTGTTGACGCTGTTCACAGCTGTCTCGGGGAATGGAAACTCCTGGGGGATCCCAATAGGTGAGTTGGTTGATAGGTTGGTTGGTTTGTGATTGGTTCGTTGGTTGGTTTGTCGATTGGTTAGTTTGTTGGTTGGTTGGCTTGTTGGTTGGTTGGCTATTTGGTTATTTGGCTGCTTGATTGGTTGCTTCTTTGGTTGGTTTGTGGACTGATTGATATGTTAGTTGGTTGGCTGGTGTTTGGTGAGTCGGTTTGTTGGTCTGATCGTTTGTTAGTTTGTTGATTGGGGTCTTTGATGGTTGGTTCTTTGGTTGGTTTGTGGGCTGGTTGTTTGGTGGGACGGTTTGCTGGCCTTCCCTGTGTTGTTGACGCTGTTCACAGCTGTCTCGGGGAATGGAAACTCCTGGGGAATCCCAATAGGTGAGTTGGTTGCTTGGTTGCTTGGGTGTTTTATTGCTTTCTTTTTGTTGGTTTGTTGGTTTGTGGTTGATTGGTTGGTCTTTTGATTGATTAGTTTGTTGGTTTTTTAGTTGGTTGGTTTATGGCTGGTTGGCTGGTTGGTTGGTTGGTTGATTGATTTGTTGGTTTGTTGGTTGGTTGGTTGGTTGCTTGCTTGGCCGGTTGGTTGATTGGCTGGTTGGTTGCTAGGCTTGTTGGTTAGTTCATCTGTTTGTGTGTTGTTTGGTTGCTTGGTTTGTTGGTTGAATGGTCTGTTGGTTCTTTGGTGGGACGGTTTGCTGGCCTTCCCTGTGTTGTTGACGCTGTTTACAGCTGTCTCGGGGAACGGAAACTCCTGGGGGATCCCAATAGGTGAGTTGGTTGCTTGGTTGGTTGGGTGTTTCATTGCTTTTTTGTTGGTTGGCTGGTCGGTTGGTTTGTGGTTGGTTCGTTGGTTGGTTTGTTGATTGATTAGTTTGTTGGTTGGTTTGCTGGTTGGTTGGTTGTTTGGTTAGTTGTTTATTTCGTTGGTTGGTTTATTTGTTGGTTGGTTAGTAGGTTGGTTGGTTGGCTGGTTGGTAAGTGGGTTGATATGTTGGTTGGCTAGTTGGTTAATTAATTTGTTGGTTGGTTGGTTGGTTGATTGGTTGGTTGGTTAATTGGTTGGTTGGTTGGTTTGTTGGCTGGTTTTTTTGCTAGTTGGTTTGTTGGCTGGTTGATTGTTTAGTTTCTATCAGCAACTATGCTTTAATCTCTGAAGGCTTCTAATCAGGATAACGCAAACCGGCAACATTAGTTTTACCGACACCGGCACAACCAGAAGGGTTTTTAATCCAACACATTGATTTGTCCAATCGTGTGATAGACCCGGGTACCTCTGGAGCAGACGCTCAGCGCTCTACCAATGAAGCCACCCCCTATACACTATTGTCTATTTCGGATTTTCATATGTGAGAATTGAGGTTTACTCTTTATCAATTCAACTTTTGGCTGTGTTTTCCCCTTTCTCTTTGTCGTATCTACACCAGGGATTACGTGGGTGTTTTACTGTAATTTTATTCAAAACTCCATGAGCCAGAATAATAGAGAATGCTTTTTAAATAAACAAAAAAAAAAGAAAATTCTTGGCTTTATAATCCGACATTAAAGCAGGTTTAAGAATAACATTTTAGAGTTGTTTGGCTCTGTTTTCAGTCCGTTGTCCCTAGTGGTTTGTATCTGCAGACATTAGCTTTAAAAATCAATAGCATCATTTTGTTTTGTAAGCATTACAGTTGTAAGACTTAGATCATATTTTTGTTCTAAATCTAATAAACATTGAATGATGTCGGATACTTTGTTAAATATGTAAAAATTATTACACAAAAGAGTATGTTTTTACTTATTTCTTATTTTGATTTTTAAAAAAAATTATGAATCTCAATATAATTATATTTCTATTCATTAAAAAATTTACAACTCAAAACAATATCAAATGCATGGCTATAATATCTATTCCATTGAATGGTGTAGGAAGTTGGTTTTTTACTACCTCTAAACTTCCTTTGATTAGTTAAGTTGGTATTAATACGTCTGAGATCAACAGCAAGGCTAATTCGTACATTTCTTATTAGGTAAATAAGAAAGTGGAAACTCTAAACCTCTCTGTATTAAGTGTTGGGCGTTGACGTTCGGAAAAAAAATCTTTCATAAAATTTGGATTAAGGTTGTTTAATTGGTATGATGTATTATGCATCTAGTTGGAAGTATTTTCATTTTTTTGTTTGTTTATATTTTTTTTCTTTATTTACTCATTTATTTTTAATTTCTCTATTTGTTAATTTATTTATTTGTGGATTGTATTTAAGTATAGGGCGATTAACACAGACTTGTGCAGGAACAGCAATGAGAAACGTTGATATTTTGCACGATATTTTTTGTTACTCAATATTAAATGCGAAATGGTATTAGTATTTGTTCTGTTGTTGTTTTGGGGGATTTATTTTTATTTTTTACCTATTATGTTTTTACGAAAGTGTTTAAATGAGATCTTTAAATCTATAAACCAACCAGGTAATAGATTTGATATAAAGAAAATTTGAAGACTTTATCAGTTCTGATGATTTAGATTCTAGCTAGTAAAATTACTTTTACAGAATTTAACTAATATGTTATGAGATTAACATCCCCCTCCCCCCCAAAAAAAAAACAAAAAAAAAAACGTCCAATAATACAAGGCAAATATTAAGTGCAATGTCAGACATTGCTGTTAATTTCGACAGCCAAGCTGCAAAATCTCATTTTTGACATACTTCAAATTTTTAGTATTTTAGAAAAAAGATAGGACTTTTTTAAAATTGAGGTGACGATTTTCGCTCGCAGTCCACTCATCTTAAGCTGGGTCTATGTATATTATTTATTTGTTTTTTAAATGATAAGATATAGTCAAAAACACTTTTGTTCTGCATGTGGGGTTTTCCGATTTTTCTCTTTTTTCCGCCCAATCGGGTTAGCCCCAGTTTAAGCGGTCACCCTAGTCTTCTCATGAATATTCTTCTGAACTATATTAACTGGATGGCAAAGTCCAACAGCCTTTTTCCTTAGGACGCATAACTATCTTTTTTCCTTTTTTTCTCTTTTCTATTTTAAATTCATATATTCAGCCATGAATGAAGCGAATAGATCATCGCATCAGATTAATGCAGAGCTATATTCACAGGAAGTTTTAATCTTTAATTAAATCTTGCTTAATTTATACATCCTTATTATAAGGGCTTGCGGAAGCCATTTGAAACTGTATGATTATAGTCCTTCAAAACTATCATGATCAGTGCTCGTCACATCAATATATTGTTAACTGCAATATCGTGGAAGTTAAAAGATATATAATTATGTTGGGGGGTTCCCCCACTTTGTTTTGCGCTATATTTCCCTCTTTTTTAATAGACATAGGTTAAAAAAATACAGATACCATATGCCACTGACAGCATTACATGTTATCATTTTAATTTTCTAGAATTTTTTATTTGATGTTTAAAAAACTTATAAATAGTAGTTGATTATTTTTTAACCTTATATTGTTTTTTATGACTTTTAAGGGGTGATAGACCAACATACTAACATTTGAATTCATATTATTTGTGTTCTCAGTAAGCAATGCTAATATTGAAATAACATCTTTTTTTTTTCCTTCTTGACAGTGAAACACTATATTTTCTTATTATTTATTACTTTGACGCTTTATTTTAGAAACTAATGGCTCATTAACTCTTGAACATAAAGTTCTCAATATGTAAAGTTAAATAATATTCAAAAAGTAAACTATTCTGATACTTTCTTTTCAGAAACTATCATCACCAGCACTAGAGCTCCTCAGGGAGCTGTTTTATCACATGTATTGTTTACCATATACACTGATGATTATGCGATTACTAACCAAAGTGATACTCATTGAATGAAATTTGCTGAGGCTATATCAATTCTTTGAGTAATAAGGGAAAAAGAAGCAAACTGGTTTACGAGTTGGTGTGAAGATTATTACCTACTTTTAAATGTCAATAATACAAAATAAATTATTGTGGATTTGAGGAAGAAGAAAACATCAATGTCTCCTTTCTTTATAAATGGCGAAGAGGTTTGCGCAAGCAGACACTTACAAGTATCTTTCTGTCACTTTGACAGTAAATAAAATTAAACCCCCATACCATTGCTCCTTTGAAACAGTTAAATACTCGTCTTGTACTTTTTTTTATTAAACCTAACTCATTAAATGTCCATAAGAGAATAGTGTATCTTTTTATAAATCAGTAATTGAGAGTGTGATCAGTTTCGCTCTGGTTTGTTGGAGAGAAAATGCAAATGTATCAATAAAATATAAACTAGACAAAATTATCTCCAAATGTATATAATGCTGCCGTTGGAGGTTAAACCAACCCAACCAAGTAACCAACCATCTCCAAATGTAGCAAATAGTTACGTAAATATTAAAGTAAAATTGTTTCAACTTTGAAAATTTAAAACCATCCTCATTATAGACAGATAAGCATGTCTATGCTCTTCGGGAGATCAAGGGCCTTACAATGTATACTTCTAAGGTAAAAAAATTCGTTCCTGCCTAGCGCGGTTAAACTCTTGTAGGAGAAATATAGTTATATCTTATCTTATCTTAAGATAAAATTTACACTGCCACATTGTTCACTCTGTTTTGCTTTTAGAACATCGCCAATCTCCAATTTAAAAGCATTGAGTACTAATAGAGCTATCGACCGCTATTAGCAGATATTTTAAACGACTTTTTCACAATTTAATAACGATATCCTAGTTTTCTTTTAATAATTTAAAAAATAGAAAACATTGTTATTGAAGTTGTATACATTGGTAAAACAAAGTAAAAATTGTTTTTAGTCTTGGTTTTGTTTAGGAGCTTTAGATTGTTAGCTTACAGAGCTTTGAACTATTTAGACACATCGTTTAGTTATTTTCTTTTGCAAATGAAGCAGATAACTACTATTTCTATGCTCCTCATGAAGTCGATAGAAAACGTGTCTAGCAATAGATATCCCCCGAAAACCCGTCTTTATATTAAAATTTTCATTAATTAAGTAATATTATTTTATGAAAATATCCATGCATGTGAACATGCCTCATATAACTTTGAGAAAATGTGTTGTATAGTGATACAAAATAAACAACATATAAGATTCGAGTCAGATGGATGAGGCGGTCTTCTTTGCCTAAAATGCTATCAGTGCAGGAATTCTTTTGTTACATATGCCAGTGTTTTTGCCAATTTGGCAAAACTTTGGCGGACACCGTGTCCATCTCACGGCCCTGAAGAGAAGCAAAAGTTATCGATCTGGGAGGGCCAGTGACCGGTTTTCACACCAGCATCAGGCGTGGACAATTAGCCGACTGGACTGCCAGTCCCTCAGAGCGCGTTCACCGTGCCTTCTGGTCAGTGGCCAATGCTTAACGCCAGGTCATGTAAGAGTGCATAGATGAAAGGCAAGAGAGATATTGTTGAGATTTTAAAATAAGTAACGTAAGGTAATGTTATGATGTCTTTATGATGTAAAGGCAGGAAAGATATTATTAAGACTTTTAAACCAATAACTTAAGGTAAAGTTATGTGCGTAACTTATTTCCGTTCTCTATATAAATGGAGACATCTAAACAAATAACTTAATGTAATGTTATAATGTATTGGAAAAAGCCACGGTAAACAAAAAAACCTGCATGCATTGACGAAAAGAGAGGTCTTCACAATTTTATTTCAGGTCATGCAAGGATGCACTTAGGAAAAGCACAGAGAGGTACTATTGAGACCTTTAACAAAATAAAGTTATAGATGAACAAAAAATGTCAAATTACTTAAAGAATTTTAAGACATTTTGATGCCTATGGTAAAGTGTACATTAACAATAAAAACCGTCAAGTGATGCGTAATTTTTCAAGAAGACTCAATCCTAAAAACAATAGATTCTCGAATCTTTTTTTATATATTTCATTATGTTTTTGCTTTAAATACCTCCAAATTTCTTATTTTGGCGTTGAGAGTAACTTTTCGTTCATTGTTTTTTTCTCGAACTCACAAAATAGTAACATCCCCCATATATAAACAATACATACAAATATATGTTCTTAAAAAAACCTGAGTTTCCTGATACAGTCTTCATTACTAAATCGTTCTATGATTTTTAAACCAGGCTCGAACTGTGAAATTAACCAGTGAAAACGAATAACATTTTTTGGCTGAAACGACTTATTGCTTATAGAACGTGTTAATTTAGTTATATTTTCCCTGATAAAAACTCTTTTAGTTTGGATACAGCAGCGTTAGAAATACTTTTATACAAAAGTATTTTTTGGAAACAACATATAAATATTTGAAAACCCGGATGCAGCCTCGACTTGATACTCCCTTCTCAGAGAGCGTGTTCTCATGATGGGGTTGCCGGCCCTGACCGGAAACAGACGTGTCACTTCAGTGACGGCGCTACGGTTTGGCACGAACCTTGGGGGCGCGCAAAGGCCACGGGAAGAGATTAACGAAGGGCCAAGCTCTAAACGCTGTAGTTCTTAGGTCTGTCTCAGTTGTTTTTTCTGTATGTTTCAGTCCTTTAAATTCATAATTATTGTTGTATAAGAATCGCTGTAGTTCTTAGGTATGTCTCGGTTTTTTTTACTCTATGTTTCATTCCTTTAAATTTAGTCGTTGTTGTATAAAAAACGCTGTAGTTCTTAGGTCTGTCTCACATGTTTTTTTCTCTATGTTTCATTCCTTTAAATTTAGTCATTGTTGTATAAAAAACGCTGTAGTTCTTAGGTCTGTTTCGGTTTCTTTTCCTATGTGTTTCAGTCCTTTAAATTTATTATCATTGTTGTATAAGAATCGCTGTAGTTCTTAGGTCTGTCTCGGTTGTTTTCTCTCTATGTTTCATTCCTTTTAATTTAAAATTATTGTTGTATAAGAATGTTACCATTGTTGTATGTATACCCCAGTTACCGACTTATGTCGACATTTTCTATTTGTTAAGTTTTAATCACTCTATTTCTAGACATAGACAAATGCTTCAGTAGATTTTTCTTCCTTTTGATATGCTGTTTATCTCCTCTATTTAACTATTGACCCTATCCTTTTTGAAGGAACGGTAACCATTGTGGAAAAAAAAACTTGTAAAATGTCACGGGAAAGAACATTTTTTGTACTAAGTTGACGTTCAGCAGAGATGTGAAAAACAAAAACCCCAAACGCTAAAAAGTGTTTAGTTCTGCACTCTTTAAAATCTTCAAGTTACACGAGATTGGAACGAATCCTGTTTTAGCAGTCGTTTTGTACGCGTAACCTTTTACTTAGAACTCAACACTTTTGACATAGAAACAGAAAGAGAAGTGCGAGAGAGACAGAGAGAGGCAGAGAGACAGAGAGAGACAGAAAGAGAGAGACAGAGAGACAGAGAGAGAGAGGCAGACGCAGGAATTGTGTATTTATCTTATCTGCAGTAATTGTTCACCATCTTTTATGTAATAAATGATTACAATTATAAGAATAATATGAATGGACCTAGGTATAAAGTGTCAAGAGATCATGATGCTAGATGTTATTGTTTGGACAGTAAATTTATATTTTGCCGAGTTTTTAGATTTAAAAATATTAGTTTTTTATTTCGTTTATAAGGATAGTGTCAGTCTAACCTATAATGCCATTTTAACAGCCGTTTGATGTTGGGGGTGAGTTCAGGATCTGTCAGACTCCTTCTTGACATTTAAATTTTAATCTTAATATAAATCTAAATGTAGGGCAGATTTACTCTGTAGAAAACCCTCTCCAAACCTTTTCCAGTAAGCTTAACCACGTTCTGCCTTCCCCATCCACCGCATTCCTAACACCCTTGGCATGGCCCTGGTCATATACGGACACATCATATATCACACATCGTACTAGTCTGTCTGCCTTGGGACCAGGAAACAACTTCGAGAAGAATAATTTACATAGTCGACTAACAGCTCAGCTTCTCTCAACAACCAAAAAAAAACCGGGACGGGACTATATAAGGGAGCATCCACTCTCAACAACCAAAAAAAACGGGACAGGACTATAGAAGGGAGCATCCACCGAGAGAGCAAGCAATCTCAGTAACAGTCCTCAGCAGTAAAGAAGTGAACTCCCCAGAGAGCGGGTTCGATCGACCAATGTAATTGCGCACTGCATAGCCCATCCATCAGAGGAAAAGTCTAGTCTGGCCAGTTTGGGCTGTCACATCAAAATCTCGCGAAGAACGCTCTCTGCACTCGCGCCCGCAAAGATCGCCAAAAGTCATAATGGGTCAGTAATAATTCTTCTGGGCGATCAATTGGATTCGGTTCTAGACCCGATTTATGGGTCAAAATTATATATCGTACTAATATATTACTTAATACTGGATTCAAGGTTAAACTAATAGTGCACACGACACCATCGCAAAGATCGCGAGAAGTCATAATGGGTCAGTAATAATTCTTCTGGGCGATCAATTTGATTCGGTTCTAGACTCGCTTTATGGGTCAAAACTATATATCTTACTAATATACTATTTAATACTGGACTCAAGGTCGAGCTAAAAGTGCACACACATCATCTTTACACCACCACTCACTGCTCTTGCTCGTGTAAGCTTTTCTGCTGTGTGATATGACAAAGATAAAGGAAAAAAACCTTAATTTATTAATAAATTAATTACATTTTTAACCTTTGTGCAACAACCCACAATCGAATAAAAATTAATTTGCTTGATTTCTTCCCTAATGCTTCGATCGGTGTCACTATAGTGTGACCGCCTGATACATGATTCTTATCATCCCCACACTGTCTCTATGCCTTCATATTAATAGCGTATTTTATGAAATGGGTGGTTATCGAATTTTCGGGCTAGTGTTATAAAAGACTTTATCATAGGTATAAATCCCTTCAAATAATATACCCTGCCTAAACGGAAACACTTAAAATTGCCAGACATTAATCTTGAGCGTCGTCCACAGTATGGCGTTGTTGCTGACAGTAAACCGTAGAAACAAACTCACCTCAACGTCTCTGGGCAAGATGTGAATAGCAGTAGTACCAGTTGGTATACAGAAACCCTCGTCAAGTATGATGCACTTTCATTGTTTGAACCAACAACATACAGTTATAAACTAATACAATATTTTGGAAGTCTAAAACATTGCCGAGATAAACTTTAGACTGTAACAACCATATTTCTTATTACACATGCTTCTATTCGACTACAATGCCCAAAAGTTCAAACTTTTCCATAACAAGCTAAAACCATCATATCACCGAAAATCACCCAGAGTATGTTTAAATTCTGCTCGCACAATTTTAACGGAGACATATATAAGTTTTGTTATAACTGGTACCGAGGGTAAGAAAGTGGATCGATAGTCAACCACTTTCACATATTGGTTTTCTCCGAACAAACTAAAAAAGGAAATAAGGAATTTTGATAAGCTGTTGTATGTTAATAAATAAAAAATCAGTTTGGCAAAGGATTTTCTTTTTATCAATGCAAATATAAGTTATACGTGCAAAGTTTTGTCTTACCAAGATGTGCTGTTAAACAAACGGTGTGTGACTTTACAAGACGATTTGGATTATATATGGCTACGATTACTTGTGATTGTATTGTTTTGAAGGAGATTGTTGTAATTTTTTATTTCATTAGTTACTATCAACTTCTTTACTATATTGGTGAATATCACAGACTTCAATCAAATTTAATAGTGAAATTAAGTTAACGATGCAGATATCTATTAAGGTCTATATAGTAAAATAATGTGCTTTTGATTTGTGATCATCATAATTTTCGTACAACCGAGCCACCTACAATTATTTTAAGCCACTTATCATCGGTGTTGTTATTTGTAACTCACGCAACTAAAGTATGGGTTTGCATGTTAATAACTATAATTTCTTTTAAAGAAATTAATTTTGATTAAGGGTTGGGTTAGTGGACAGAATGACGAACGCATGAACTAGTTACTTACAATTTTGACTTTATATATTTTTCTTAAATATTGGAGAAAATGATTACATGGGATGTGAAAAAGGAATATCAGACAACTGTGCTATAATCTAATAGTTTGAGTCATGGATAATGGTGAAAATCTTTCTAAATGTCAGTCATTAGGTCAGTGTCTTCGTTGATCTCCTACTCGGGAGGTCCCTGGTTCGAAACCCACGATCGGACAAAATTTCTTTTGTCTGGTATCTTCCACTACTGGTCAGATTGGTATCCGTATTATGTGACCAGCTGAGACAGGAGTCCAGGTATCCCCGCTCTGCCTCTGTGTGGAAGCATGTGATATTGTCAAACATTATTATTGAAACTCGTCCACGATTGGTGTAGCTTTGCTGTTGACGTTGGACGTTAAGGAACCACACTAACACCAGTTTATGTGTGGAGGAGATCGAAATCCTTTGCCACTGGGTTAACTAATATGATTTTATAAGCAGTAATTGTTGATGTCTCGCTAAAAATAATGGGAAGCGAGGTTGCTTATTTATAAAGTGCTCGGCTTCTAATCGGGAGGTCCTGATTCAATCTGTTTTCTTCTTTACTGGTTACTGTGCAGTGGGAAATCTTGAGAGTTAAGTCTTACAGTCACCCTACCCCTTTCTTTCTATCTCTCTCTCTCTCTCTCTCTCTCTCTCTCTCTCTCTCTCTCTCTCTCTCTCTCTCTTTCTCTCTCTCTCTCTCTGTCTCTCTCTCCCCTTTGTGGCAAAACATCATACTGTCAGAAGTTAATACCATGACCCGTCCCCTATAAACCGCAGTAACTGAGACTGCACGTTACCAAAGCAAAAACTAACAATTCTCTCAATAATTACTTGCTTTCATCAAATTCTGATGTGTATGCGTTTGTAAGTGTGTGTGTGTGTGAGTGTGTGTGCTCTATTGTTTAAATCTTATGGAAAGCATACATGTCTGCTATGATTTATTCGTTGTAGATATTATTTTTGGTCATTGATTCCATATATTTTTGCGTCATATTTTAACCCTTAATACGTGAGTATAAATGCGTTTGTATAAATGAAATTGGTAGTAGTGG
Organism: Elysia chlorotica; assembly: GCA_003991915.1. Taxonomy (NCBI): domain Eukaryota; kingdom Metazoa; phylum Mollusca; class Gastropoda; family Plakobranchidae; genus Elysia; species Elysia chlorotica. Next base: position 288,123 of record RQTK01000116.1, on the reverse strand, counting down.
CTGTCATGCGTGTTTTGTTTGTTGTTGTTGTTTTTGTTGTTTTGTTGTTTTTCTATTTTGCCCATAAATGATTTTATACAATATATTAATTTATATTTACTGGCTTTCTAAGAACGAAATATTTAAACGATTTTTTCATCGAAGGGTTCATGTTAAATTATCTTTGTCGAAAGCAAAATTGATGCCAGAAGCAATCTTATTCTCCAACTGCATTCTTTTAACAACACCTAAAATCTTGAATTTGAGATGTGCATTAAATTAAACTTAGTCCTTAAATATGTGTTATCTATTATCTTTACCGTTATAATGAAAAGTGTAAAAGATAGGTCACACTGGTATATTGCAATGTCAAAACCCAATTCAAGTATTTTAAAGATCAAACAACTTCCTACTGTTAGCAAAGCTTCTATCGTTGTTGGACTGCTTTTCTGTATCATACTGTTAGCAAAGTAATACTTGGCCGTATGAAATTGAATGATGCATTTTATAAACATATAAAGATGTTTTATAAAGTACACACACACTATATTATGACGTTACATAGCACAATACTTTATTTTTTCCACAGGTGCCATATTTGACAGTAAAGATGTAATATCCCAAAGAGCCTTTAAATTTGCCCTGACGCGACACCAGCAGGAGTCATGGAGAAGGGACCCTTATTTCAGATTCAACGCAAGCAATACGGTGGACATCATCAACATCGAAGACAACTTTCAGTTAGCAAGTGCAAGTAAGTTCAAAACATGTTTTATGTATTATTTTCTACTGATAATAAAGAGAGAAATCCGCACAAATGAAGCCATTAAAGGCGAGTTGAGTTGGTTTTAACGTCCAACACCAGCACTATATCGGCTATATTGTGGAGGGCTCCAAGACGTACGTCTGAAAATTATATGTGCTGCCACACACGAGACAGGGCAGGAATGCCATGACTCCTGTCTCAGTCGGTCACATTATACTGACACCGACCCAACCAGTAGGGAACGCAACCTCCAGGATTCGAACTCGGGACCTTTTGCGTCGGAAGCCAAAGTTCTACCCCTGGGCCACCGCAGGCGAAACGTATACATGTATTTTTCTAACTCTAGTTGTGTTTGATGGTATTGTGTCCCTCAGTTGATAAGTTGTGCGTATTCTTCTCTTTATTATCATATTACTCCTATTACTTGCGCACATGCATCTACTGTTAGGTCCTTAGCAACTGAGTCGGTGTACTCATAAGTGCTGTGCTCTTGATTCCTTTTTGGATACATTTCTTTATTTTCTACTGCATTCAGGAGACTACCTTAGTTTTATCTAACGTCTCTACCAAAAACTAATAATTACAACACAAATGGGACCGTAAGTACAACGGTACATCTCGTCGTAAGAATATGCGACAAAGAAGGCTAACGCCGAGTCATAGGCTAGGGTGACGTTGCAACTAGGGCCTTTGATGTGTAAGAATTTTCGAGAGAAACTATCATATTTCAATTTTATGTTCGTACTGTAAAGCAAAATGTGAAATGTAAAAAAAAATTTTTTTTACATGAACTAGATTGTATTCAATACGTACATTCTTTCAAGTGCAAACTTGTTATGGCTAATTGAGAGCAAATTCTGGTTTTGGAGACATTGCACAACCAAATTTTGAGGTATCCAATAATTTTTATTGTACGATACTACAATATATGTGCGACAGGTTTGGAGTCTAAAATCTCAAGTCGGTTGGCAATGAAAAACTGTGCAAAATGATCGAATTGTCTTAACATGTAAATAAAGTTGAGAAAACTACGCGAAACCAAAAGTATTCACAGAAAAATGCATGCGTGTCTCTCGCTGAACTGAACAAGCGAATTAGTAAGCGAATAAAAAAAACGCAAGCAATTATAAATAATCAATCCTATAAAATAAAAAAAAATATATATTTTTGCATAATGGATAAAGAAACAAATAATATGTATCTTTTATTTCACAACTTATAAAAAATGTAGGGGTTTGATATAAAATTGGTAAAAATTGTATGAGTTACAAAAAAATTAGTCAAGAAAGGAAATGGTCAAGTCTTGGTTTATTCCGCTTAATGAATTTTTGTTTTTGGTAAAGAAATTTAAAAATAATTATTCTTTAATTAATTATTACTTGTTTTAATGGAGATCTGTATCTGATTGATAATTTTATGGAAAAAAAACAGATGCTTTTCACAAATAATAATTCTTTGATATACATTAACTATTTATTTTAATGTAGATTTTAATTAATAGTTTTTTTGGAATTAATAACACCATGGAAAACCAAACCAGATAAAAATCGCAGATAGTTAAAATCAACAGCTTCTTTTATTCTGTGGGAATCGACAACTTTGATTAAAATAATGTTTAAAAATGGACACTGCTCGTGTTTTGATATCAAGATTACAGAGAGAGAGAGGGAGAGAGAGAGAGAGAGAGAGAGAGAGAGAGAGAGAGAGAGAGATATCGCAAATGCAAGAAATCAGCATTATTTTAGCCAACATTCGCTTGTTGTATTTTATCCGATCAAATTATAGATTAAAAGTTTCTTTTTTCATTTTAGTATATTATGTAATGAACCCTTCAACTGAAAGCAAAGAAACAAGTTTCGTTCTTCTACCGGCATTTTTAGATTCTTGTATCAAGTATAGCTCTTAATGCTGGGTTACATTATTATGTCGCCCTACAAAAAAAAATCGAAAATAAACTTCAGCACCATAATACCCACACGATACCCACACGGTCATCAGTAATACAATAAGTTTAACCAATAAACACCCTAACACGTAGCATTTATTTCCCACTTTGAGACTATTGGATGGAACTTGAAAAATGGTTTGCGTGAATTGCCTGCCATGTTTGTTGCTGGAAGATTTATTTCTAAAGGTTAAATTAAAGCAAATAGTCTGTATCGCGAACGTATTCCAAGAATATTATCTGATAATTAAATGTGTTGTCAATCAGAAAATAGACATTATACTGTATTGACAACGATCTATGGGACACGAAACCTATCAAACAATATGCCCGATCGTTTGTTCGAACCGTGGGTCCTCCGAATAAAGGCCCAGCGGTCTACCACGTAACCCCTCCCGTCCCCATCCATTCAACGTCTCCTTGTAATATCTGACACTAGGCACGTTTTCTTGTGTTTACACTTCAGTTTGTTCCTGCGATCTTTGCCCAATTAATATATTATTATATAAGCATAATAACTTTCTATTTTCTCTTGAGTTCACTTATATCAAAACGTTATGTGTAATGACAAAACGTATTTCCTAAGCTAACGTGAGCAACGTGCGTCCTTCGTGTTATTCTTCTATCAAGGCACGTTCCAGCCTCTTGGGCCAGCCGTTTCCTTCTGTTCGTTTGGTCCAGTAACCCTGTAATTAGGGGGGACTTTAGAAACCGAGAGTAAATATTAATGGAGGATAATGGAGAAAATGCTCTGTGGTTAAGGAGAACTTGGAGAGTCCAGATTGTCCAGACGTTGGTCAAACTGAGGTCAGTGGGCATTGTTTACCTCGCGATTAGGTTAATGATGCTGAAGCTCTGACATGACTCTGGTTGTCTGCTCTCTCTCTGGGTTTAAGGAATCCTAGGTTGATGTAGGTTCCCCGAGGATTATCCTGCAGGGCAACTCAAACATTTAACAAACATTTTAACAATAACAAACTTTCCAAACAAAAAAATTTGATTATTTGACTCATTGATTTGAAGTTTAATTTGTGCAAGCCATGCTTTGAGATACGATATACAGTCTTCTGTGGTACTAATTCACAAGTAAAGATGCTTTATATTAAAATTTGTAATTGTCTTTATGCACTTTGTTAGTTTTACCATGTTGATATTGCACAGTAGAAGATGGTGGCCAGATATTGCTCAATCAACTGCTGATGTTCCTTTAAAGAAAGTAATGTCTATAGGGTATATATACATACTAGTAATCATCATAATACATACTAGTGTTTCCAGAAACGTTGGTTGGGACATCCATCACCAATTTTAGACCGTGCTCCGTTCTCATTGTTCACTGATTTTAAAAGAGCTCTAAATTCGTACATAAATTCAGAGACGCAATGATCAATTTTCTTACTTCGAGGTGGTCTGTAAATGCATACACATGTCACAACCAAGTCCTCTAGCTTGAAAGAGATTTGAACTGATTTAAATTTCTTTTCCTTTCCACAGTTTATGTTAATAGTTCTTGACCAATAATGGTTTCTAGCAACTAAACTAATATCATTGCTTGAAAATGATTTGAATGATTAGTTTGTGGAGAAATCTCTTAATTCTAAGGTTGAAGTGATTTCACAACTGGCTCGAGATCTTGATAAATGCAGTGAACGAAAACGGCCGTCAAATAATAAAGCACAGATTTCTTCATGTAATAATAGCTCTTGTGTTGGACACATTTTGGAGAAGTTTATATCACCGGAAACATTGCACGCTAATAAATAAGATTGTCAGAAAATAAAAATACAAAACACAGTAAGAATTTGTGAAACAGCACAAAAAGCACAAATTTCCAAAAGCTGAAAAAACCGCTGCTTGTCGGTGCTGAACTCAACTCTATCTATTGCTCTCTCTCTCTCTCTCTCTCTCTCTCTCCCTCTTTTCCCATCTCTTTCTC
>RQTK01000116.1:273111-283423 GCA_003991915.1 Elysia chlorotica | reverse complement strand
ATCTATCTATCTATCTATCTATCTATCTATCTATCTATCTATCTATCTATCTATCTATCTATCTATCTATCTATCTCTCTCTCTCTTGTAATAATTGTGGCACATATTACAGAAAGCTCTCAGAGCTTCTTCATGACTTGCATTGGTCTATAGATTAATAATATTGCCTTCATTTCTCTAGTGGATTTTTTGTCTTCGTTTTGCAATTAAAACATATAACATTACTTTTTAAAAATCGAAGTGAATGTTCGTAAATGTCAATTTTACAATGTTGGGGACCCTTGGGAAACTGAAAGTAATTATATCACTAGAACGTATTATAAACTTTTTCTCATATGATCATTTTCTTCATGCTTGTTATTATAATTTTTTTTTATATTACTCCAGGGGATATATAGAAACAAACAAAGTAAAAAGTCGGAGAATGCGTTTAGATACAGAGGAAAACTTCTTTTTACCACCTATTCATAATGTAAAGAAATGTTATATCTTTCTCTCTCTCTCTCTCTCTCTCTCTCTCTCTCTCTGTCTCTCTCTGTCTCTCTCTTTCTCTCTCTCTGTCTCTCTTTGTCTCTCTCTCGGTGTCTCTCCATCTATCTATCTATTTATCTATCTATCTATCTATCTATCTATCTATCTATCTATCTATCTATCTATCTATCTATCTATCTATCTGTCTATCTATATATCTATATATCTATCTATTTATCATTATCTCTCTCTATCTAATTCTTTCTTTCTCACTCTCTTGCTCTCTGTCGCTCTATCTCTCTATAATTCTCTCTTTTTTCTTCCTCTCTCTCTTTTTCTATCTTTCTCTCTTTCAGTGCTATGAGGTAGGTTCGTATTTACTAGATGACGCTATTAAACTATAATATTATAGTGGCTATTAGGGGGAACTGAACTTTACAGGTTTCTCATGCGCCTCGTCATCAGAAAGGATATATCGCACACGGCTCTTAAGAATAGCGTCTGACAATTTTACGTGCTGTCGTACATAGACATATAAGTAGACCTGGAATTTTTAGGTATTTTTCACAGTGGCGAAAGTAGGTTTTTAGTAAATAAAATATCTCAATAGGTAAATAGTAAAGTTCGATGGGCAAAAGACAAAGCCCACATTAAAGCAAGAGTGTGTCTTCCATTGCCTTAGGCAGAGCTACTCAAATCGTCGTAATAATAGTTTTTAAACCACAGGCTTTTAAATAAATAAGTTACCTTTTAAATGTATATTAATTTTATCTCAAGACAAAGTGTTTTTTTTTTAATGAAACTGGACAAATCATCATTCTTTACGTTGTGTGGGTGGATAATTATAGGCAGAACTAGTTGACTTATTGATTCTGACGCATTCATGAGTATAGAAATTAAAGGTATCTTTGATAGAAATCTACGTGTATCAATAAACTAAAAAAGCTGCAGCTACTTTTAATATTTACTGTCTTGGTTGAATTATAGAAATAATAAGATGGGTCACATTTGGACAAATTCTAAGCCAATACCAAAGAGACATTATTGAAAGGAATGTCATTCTTCCAATACTAGTAATGACTCGTTTGATGTTCTATTCTTAGAGTAATATTCCTTGAAAGAACGACTTCCGAAAGGAGATTGCGTAACCAAGTCCACAGTTTATCTTTTTTTCTCTCATATCTTGTCAGATGTGACTGGGGTGTGGTATTGAATTGACGCCTCTATCGCCATGCACTATTTTTACCGGGTTTTCCCGCTTAGTCTCTTATCATGTTATTTTAGGCTGTCTAAGCATTATTTTACCATCTTGTACCCTACTCCCTGTTAGAATTTTTTTTATAAAATCACCGTGTTCTCCGATGATGGAAGATGCATTAAATTGATGGGTTCAAGTATAATATGTGTAAACAGGGCCATGTTGTCTAACAATTTGCACAGCTATCAGCTTTTGGAACAGTATCGATATTTTTTTTCAAGCGGCGTTTTTTTTTGTTTTGTTTTTTTTCCTATCCATTAATGATCATTCTAATCTTCTTTTTATCTCTAGTCAAATAAGAGGGATGCAAGGGTAAATTATGTCGCCAATTGTTTAAGGCAATACCACTGAAAGCTGACTTTTTGGCGACTCTTTCCTCATCGTTGTTAATTTTCTTTCCTAGCAGTTGTGTTTACCTTTGAAGAACATAAATTTGATGTCTTTAAAAAAGAAATAATATTAAGGTTTATACATTTTATGATCAGTGTTTTCTAAGGGAAAAGTGAGAGCAATATGAATAAACGTATAAATACAAAACACCAACATGTACCCACGCAAACAGAAAATGATACATGGAAGAAAAAACGAAGGGGAAATAGCAGAGAGAGAAAAAAAAGAAAAAGTATGAGGGAAAAAATAGATAGAAAAAGAGAAAGGAAAAAAGGGGATTGAAATAAAGAGAGATATATAGATAGAGAGAGAGAGAGAAAGAGCTAGTAAGAGATGAAGAGAGAACGATGACAATAAAGAGTTAATTGAGGGGTGTGCGAGTTGACCGTCATTTGAAAAAATTTAATGCATTAGGAGCTTGGAATTCAATGATTCTTGATCTGCCTTTCAAATTGCTTTTTCTTGTCCCTTTTGTTGATTTTGAACCCTCCGACACCCACCCCTTCCCTCTCCTCTCACATCTTCTTCTAATGCGCCTTTTGTTTATTTTGTATTTTTTTTGTGGCTTTGTCATGCGCAGTCACGCCTGTGAGTAGAATAAAAAGTCCGCAGAGGTCTGGAGATGGCGGGGCTGGTTAAAGGCGTTGACCTAGAGCCACTGGTACAAGATGACATCTTTAAATAAGGAGTAAATGCTACCCTAAAAAATAAGGGCGTATCTCTCCTGCATTAAATCATTGAGGTTTGCCGCGTCAAATAATTAGAATTAATGCATTATTTACCTCGTTTCTCTTCTTACGGATTGGCGTCATGTTATCGATTTTTATGTCTCTCTATTGTTTATTTTTCTTTCTATTTCACTTTGCCCCTTTCTCTCTCTATCTCTCTCCATCCCTCTCTCTCCCTCTCTCTCGTTCTCTCTCTGTGTCTATCTTTCTGCCTCTCTTTCTCTCTCTCTCTCTCTTTATCTATCCGTATCTCTATCTTACTTTCTCTTTCGCTTCTTTTCAATATTTATTTTCTATGTCTCCTTTCTCTTTTTGTTATCGCTGTTTCTGTCTTAAAATAGTTTATGTTTTAAAATTGCCATGACTCTTATGTAAGTATAATCCCTCATGTTTATCGCATGATCTTGAACTGTTTCATCAAACAACAATCTACCTATTAGTGTTTTCATTTAATTCCCTCAGATTTGAAAAAGGTTTTTTGTTTAAGTCTTTCTTTAATCTGTTCTACTCTAGCCCTGTTTTTCTACCACCCGTTTAAAAGTCTCTGATCTTTCCGTAAGTACCGTTCTTTATCCTTTGCATAACGCGAGACAAAAAAAGACTTCTCTCATTTGTGTTTGTTTGTATGTTTGTCCAATTTGTCTCTTTTGCCTGGATTGCTCAATGCGGCGTCAGTTATAATCTCTCCCGATGTTGTCCTCGTTTATACGAAGGTAATGTGGATAATTCCCATATTTATGGATGAACGGATCAAAAGGGTGGGCATGGAGACTAGACCAGACTGTAATTTGCATCTCACGAGGCAGGGATGCCAGGATAGCAGTAATGATAAATACATATTAGCCCCACAGAGACGGTGCTTAAGAGCCTAAAAAGGATGCCGTCTTTATATCATAGTTCTGGAATCAGAAAGTTCTGGCGCATGAGGTTTCAGGGTAAATCCTCTGTTTGGATGCGGGGAGGGGTTTTTGCTGAAATTTGTACGCTCAAGTTTTGTTTTGTTAATTTCTATCCTCGGAGCCAGTTTTCTTCCAACAGGCTACTATATTTGTTGTATAATTCTGATGGATGTAATTATTTTTATGAAGTCGACAAAATTAGCTGTTATTAAAAAAAAAGAAAAGAAAAAAGTAAAACAGGCAGTATGTGCGAAGTTAAAAAAAAATACAGAAAACAGAATGAAGTGGGGGGGGGGGGGGAACAAAAAGAGTATTCGTAAGCATAAAAAAACGGGGGGGGGGGAGGGGGGGGGGAGCAAAAGCGATATTCGTAAGCACAAAATATCCCCCACTCCCTTTATTTTTTCCCTCTCTCTCTCTCTCTCTCTCTCTCTCTCTCTCTCTCTCTCTCTCTCTCTCTCGCTCTCTCTTTTTCTCTCTCCCTCCTCCCGAAAAAAAGAAAAAATTGGAACTCTTAGGGGGCATACCTGAGGAAATAAACAGAATCAAAAAATGTAAGATGAAACAAACATGGACAGACATGCAAACTGAGGGTGAAGTATTAATAGATAACGAAGGGTAAAATAAAAGAATGCAAGAGAGAGAGAGAGAGAGAGAGAGAGAGAGAGAGAGAGAGAGAGAGAGAGAGAGAGAGACAGAGAGACAGAGACAGACAGACAGACAGACAGACAGACAGACAGACAGACAGACAGACAGACAGACAGACAGACAGACAGACAGACAGACAGACAGACAGAGACAGATAGACAGACAGACATGAGACAGACAGCAAAAGACACAGAGACAGACAGAGACAGACAGACAGACAGACAGACAGACAGACAGACAGACAGACAGACAGACAAAAGAAAGAGACAAGAAGACAGACAGACACAGAGCGAAAAACAAATAGAGAGAGAGAGAGAGAGAGAGAGAGAGAGAGAGAGAGAGAGAGAGAGAGAGAGAGAGAGAGAGATAGAGACAGATAGACATAGAGACACTCATAGACAAGAAGAGAGAGATAAAGACAAAGAGACAGACAGAGAGACAAACACAGACTGAGACAGAGAGGCAGACTGAGAGAGAGCGAGAGGGAGTTAGAAAGAATGCGAAAGATGAGAACAGCGAAAGTGTAAGAACATTAGAAACACAATGTCATAGAGACCCACGAAAACGAGAAAATCTACAAAAATAAAGCAAAAATTTGCAGGTTTCACTTCTTTGGAAAACTAGCAATGTTTACTTAGACGTAACATCTCTACTTCATGTTTCGACAGACCCTCAGATAAAAGCGGCAACCCAAATCACCAGAAGTGGTTTTCTTTTTGAAGAGGGGTTTTTAACAAGGGAAGTAATTCCTCACCAGCCGGCCTGGTCTTGACATCCGCAAATGGGATGATCTGGCTCTCTTGTGCATTTGACATGCGATCCTGGCGAGAAACACAACTCCAGACCATTTTCTTTTTCTTCTTTTTTTTCTTTTTGGATATACTATGTTGTTTAAGATTAGAACGAAAGTGAGCTCAACTCGAAATATGATAACAAGGGAGAAAAAATCAGATGTTAGGTACTTTGAAGAGAACTCACTGCATTATGCTTTCGCTTTCTCTCATTATCTCTCACTCACTCTCCATCTCTCTGCCTATCTATCTATCTATCTATCTACCTATCTATCTATCTATCTATCTATCTATCTATCTATCTATCTATCTATCTATCTATCTATTTATCTATCTATCAATCTCTGTCTTTTTGCTCTATTTTCTGTTTTAACGCATCTTTGTTCCTCTAATGTTCTGTTTCTGTTCATTAATAATTTATAAATTTGTGTAACTTGTGCTGTGGTATTATGCATAGGACATCAAAGGCGCATTACGCCAAAGAAGGTTTTTACTTAAACATCTTTGTTTGGAAATATATTTACACTTCGACAGGGTAAAAAAACGTATAGCCCGATTATATCACTTTCTAAACTGTGTTTTTTGTGCGACATGGGTAAAACATTTTTGCATGATTGGGATGACCACATTTTAATTTTTTTTTACATGTATCAATTCAGTAAATCAATAATATAAAAAGTACATTCTTCTTCTTCACATAACGATTATGGTGATGGCGATAACGATAATAATTAAGATGATTGTCATAATACTTTTAGTAATAGAAGAAGAAGTAGTAGTAGTATTCTATCTATCTATCTATATATTATTTTTAGCGCTTTTTTCAGAATTTTGTTTATAAACAGAGGAGAGAGAAAAAAGTATGTATGGCTGATTTGATATGCGTATAATCTAAACTAGGTTGATGTTTTTATTTAAGATAACCATAGACAATGATTATTTAACTTCTCGTTGTAATCAGAAGTTTTTGCTCCTATAAAAATTAATAACTTTAATGTAATATATTTTACCATAATTACGACAGAAAAAAGTAAAGTTGTGCCTTTCTCTTTTTACTCGATTCAACATTTCCGATTGCGATGTGTTTACTTTTTAATTTGTAATAGACTGTGCAAAACAGTTTTATACTATATGTATAGATTGATAAATTAAATACCAAAATCAATATCTTGAATTGGCAAGACATGCCCGTGGTTCGTTTGTTAAGAGCGAACAGAGCTTGTAAATTTTACACAAACTTCTCGGCAATATTTGTATGCCATAGAGTGAATACAAAAAAAGTGATAGAGGAAGGGGGAGAGAGAGAAAGTGGTAGAGAGAGGGGTTTTTTTTTTGGTTTTTTTGTTTTGTTTTTTTTTTTTGGGGGGGGGGCAGAAAAAAAGAGGAAATGACCAAAAGAGAGAGAAAAAGAGAGAAAGAAAGAGAGGGAGAGAGAGAGAGAGAGAGAGAGAGAGAGAGAGAGAGAGATCAGAGGAGTAGACAGAATAAGGTAGTAACAGAGAAAAAAAGAAAGAGAGGAAAGGAAGATAGAGAAATTTAGGGGTTCGTTCGATTGGCAAGTGAGACGCACTTTCTATTATTTATAGCCCTCGAGAATTACGTGATTGGGCTTAGAGAAAAAGATTATGAAAAAAAGATCACTACAAAGTTATGTTGTTTTTTTTTTTGTTCTTACTGAGTTGTGAATTAAGACGTATCAATAACATTGACATATTGATACAAGTATATTTTGGTTAAAAGAAAAGAAGATATGTTTGGGTGTTAGTTTAATATCCTCAAAGATGTGAGTTAAGGACTGAAACATTTTTGTTTGGGAAAATATTTTCACATTCATGAAAAAAAACATATAGTCCGAAAATATTAGTCTCTAAATTGTGTTTTATGTCACATGGGTAAAACATGATTTATATGATTTCATTTCAATAATAACTATCGATTCCGTCAATCAATAACACAAAAAGTACATTATTCTCTTCCACATAACGATGATGGTGATGATGATAATAATTGAGATAATTATTGTCATAATACTTTTGTCGTAGCAGAATTAGTAGTAGTAGTAGTAGTAGTAGTAGTAGTAGTAGTAGTAGTAGTAGTAGTAGTAGTAGTAGTAGTAGTAGTAGTAGTAGTAGTAGTGGTGGTAATAGTAGTAGTAGTAATAATAATAATAGTTGTTGTAGTTCTGATAGTATTGTCGTGGATGTATTTTCTTTAGAAGAAGAGGTCTCTCTTGGTTTACCATCTCATAAGTACCTAAGCAGCGGTGATCAAATGTTTTCAACAAAAACTCAAGTTTTTATGGATCCTCTCCAAAACCATTTTCTCATGTCCGTGTTTCGCCCACACAGGAATTTTTTGTTGGGGGCTAAAAGTCCATCCCGGTCCGAGGAATGGCATCTAGCCGGTATGTGAGTGACAGGCTCTAATGGGAGGGGATCTAGTCTAGTCCAGTTACCAAAATGGCTTTAGAGGGATCGTGGACAAATAATTATGGAAAACCATGAAATCAGACGTCGGATAAATGGTGAAATAAAGAAGAAAACTGAGATAGGGGTGAGGGGGGGGCAAAAAGAGAGAGAGGGAGAGATAGTTAGAGAGAGAGGAAGAGAGAGATAGAGATAATGGGAATTGAATGGGGGAGGGGGGGGGGATGTCGACGGAATAGTATTCTGAAAGAAAAGATATAGAAGCAGTGGGGGAGGGACACTATGGATCAAATAAAATTAGGAAGAAAGACATAATTTATGTAATTTAAAGGAAACATAGATGTAGTTAGAAATAAAACATAAGATAAAAAATTATGTAGAGTCAAAAGCCACACAGAGAAATGAGAAATAATGAGGAAGCACACACGAAACCAGTGGGCCAAATAATAAAGCGTACGCTAGATTATTTTGCTTGGTAAGTCCTCTAGCAAAATGGGTTTTTCTCCTTCGTATCTTTCCCAATAGTTACATCCAGTAATGAATAACATTTTACTATTTTACTAACAGCCAGATGAAAACTAATGTTTGTTAGCTTTTGAGTTTTATGAAACTTAACCACAGCCACTAAAAATATTACCAGATAGCGTTTATTTCTCTTGGTGTCATATTACTCAGATACGACGATATCTGATGTGTTTATCATACTCGGAAACACAACGTTAATGTTCGTGTGATCGACTCTGATAAGGTCGAGCGTTGACCTCACAATCAGTTGGAAACTCTCGATCGGTTTAAATGTTATTAGTCCCATATCGCCCCCTCTTGGTTTCATAGGTCCCAGAATACAGTGATCGGCGGAGACTGCTTTTGTATGGCAGCATGTGAAATTGCCAGACATCAGTCTTGGTACATGTCCACAATATAGCCTTACTGCTGGCGATTGGCGTTTAAAAAAAAAACACTCAACTCAAGTCAGGTCCGATCTCTCTCTCTCTCTCTCTCTCTCTCTCTCTCTCTCTCTCTCTCTCTCTCTCTCTCTCTCCCTCTCTCTCTCTCTCTTTTATCTTCTATTTCTTCTTTTTCTAACGTTCCAATTGGAAATTCAATGTTATAGACCCCTGAGCTGCTTACAAACTATGTGTACACACATTCAGGTCTTAAGTATTGTGAGACATGTGTCTTGGTACCCGTCCACAGAATAGCCTTGCCTCTCCCATTGGACGTTAAAAAAACGATCACATCTCATCGCTTCTGAAAGTGTTCCTTACAAAGCTAGAATAAATCTCCTGATTTCCAACGGAGATACAACAAGGCAGATCTCAGCTGACGAAATGTCCAAGGGTTAAACATCGCTGTAAAGACAGACATCAGATGGCCAAAGCCCATGGGTCCGGCGGTCGCGGATGTGCCTGGTTGACTAATGTGGCGACTCGAGCAGGGCTATTGCTGTGGCCAACGCGAGACTGACAGGGCCTAATGGGGGCCTCGCTCCGCCGTGACATCTACACGGGTTGATTGGGGGGCGAGGGAATCAGCTGTGATCGGGGGACATACCCTTGTCCAGGATGAATTGAAACAAAATGTAGATATCTAATCTGTATGCGAGGGGGAATCGCGTAGAAATCAGAGCAAACCGAAATAGCATACACGATTTTCCCAGTGGTATTAACCCGGCTTTTATCTTATGCGTCTATAATTCTTCCCTTGTCTTCTTTTGTGGAAATCGTATCGTTTTCACAAACGAATTTCGTAAATCCTGGGAAAGAGAAACCGTGATGCAGATAGCACGTTGACATTGGTGATCCGACACAATAATATAAGCATCTGAAAAGATAACAATATGTAATATAAGTGTAGTAGATCTTCATACAATCTTTGGATCTAGAGGCTGGGACAAAAGTTCATTGGGCAGTCGGAAACTGGTACATCATTCCGAAGCCAATAAACACCCATGTTTACATTCTAGAAAGTTACCATTCTCGTTGAACACATAGAATCCTAAGTAAAGTGTCGCTACACAACTCGTCGTAGGTATTCTTAATATCTAATTATTAAGAAGAATCGTTAGTTTACCAGCTACGTTGTAGTAACGTCCCAAAAATAATAGATACGAGAATACAAGCATTTCTAAATAATTGAGCTGCGTGTTAAAATTATTTTTAATAAACCAATATGAATGTACTGTTTCTTTCCTAATTAAAACTGTTCCTAATTTTGTTTAGACTACTCAAAATAGTTTCTTTTTTCAAGCCAGGATAATCTAGGATGAGTTTTTTTACCATTTTAATTATCAGTTTAGTGCACACAGCTGTGTTCCATTTTGAGGATATGGATAGCCACAAATTGTAACGCAAATAATTTTAAGGAGCTGTTAAAATAATTATTATGATGTCATTAGAGATAATACCCCCTTCCCGTATACACACACATACAGACACGGAAAATAAACATAAGCATACCCTCAAACAACAACAACAACAAATACAAAAACAATAACAACATTAAAAAAGCAAGCGCCGCAAATGGAATAAACTGTGCTTGAATTAGATCGCTAAGATTTCAGGGGTGAATGCAGCCGAGCTAGTCAAGCAAGGAGAACAACAGATGGATTAAAAGAAACTGAAAAGAGAATTGGGAATTGGGAGAGAGAGAGAGAAAGAGAGAGAGAGAGAGAGAGAGAGAGAGAGAGAGAGAGAGAGGA
>RQTK01000116.1:257073-273086 GCA_003991915.1 Elysia chlorotica | reverse complement strand
GGGGGGTAGGTATAGAGAAAAATAGACGGAGAACATTTTGGAACTTTGACGAGAGAACTTTGTTAAAAAAAGAACAAGTAAAAAAGAATGCTAAAATATGAGCTTCTATCTCGAGATCAGCATGTGATGAGAAAACGAGCAATAGATCAAGTTTATTGAAAGTATCCTTAGTCTCTCTAAGGTTCTTATACAAAACGAAAGGAAACAAACACCCAATAGAACATTACTTGAGAAAAGAGACGCAAAAAAATAATAATATTTAAGGATCATTATGGAAATATTAAGTGAGGCATCCGGCGAAAAAAATCTCTAAAGAGAGAATCTGAATAAAAAATGATGTTTCCCAAAAGAAAAGTAAACCCTGAAAGAGTGAATAAAGCTGTATAAAATTATTATAGGACAAATCAAATTGAGGCAATTATTCTTATTACTCGTCAATAGATATAAATATGACCATCGAGGGAATTAACGGTAATGGGCAAAATATATGTAACAAAGCAGTGGCGGCAATATTTTATTGACTTGAATACAATCAACCACAAGAGCAGTAATAAAATCTACATAACTTTATGTTTCTTCTCAGTTGGAACATTTTTTCCTTCCTTAAAAGCGCATAATTATTATATCTTTGACTTGCTCGTATTTCATTATATTTATTTGAAGGAAACGACTGCGACGAGAATTTATTGTGATTATTGGCCCAAATGCCAGGAATTATTTGTAATTTTATTACTTTTGATCAACATTAAACGGAATTTTTCAAAGATTATCTCTCCTATCATTTGGTTTTACGGGAATACAGATGATTAAATATGAGAAAAATTATTCAATTCATAAACTGTGTAGTTAACAAAAATATTGAGACCTGTATGAGCGTGTCCATTTTTGTTTTTTGTTTTGTTTTTTTTTATACATAGATTCTTGCCTTATAAGGGAACTATTTGGCTTAAATGCTAGAGTGCTGGACTTCTACTCGGAAAGTCCCTGGTTCGAGCCCACTATCTAACAAAATTGTTTTGTAGAATTTCGTCGCCTACTGGTTAGATCGGTGAGACAAAAGTCTTGGTACCCGCAAAGTGTCTGTGTGACAAAACGTTTAATATTCAAACATCTGTCGTGGGACTTATCCGCAATATAGCCTACTAATTGGTGACGTGCGACCTTGAGAATTCAACCAACCAACCAACTACCCTACCTACCAACCTACCTACCAACCAACCTACCAACCTATCAACCAACCAACCAACCTACCTACCTATCCACCAAACTACCTATCTACCTACCTACCTACCTACCAACCAACCAACCAACCAACATACCTACCAACAAACCTACGTACTTACCAATCATCCAACCAATCACCAACCAACCAACCAACCAACCAACCTACCTATCTAACTACCAACCAACCTACCAAACAATCAACTAACCAACCAACCAACGTACCTACCAACCTACCTACCTATCTACCTACCAATAAATCTACCTACCAATGAACCAACCAACCTACCTACCTACCTACCTACCTACATACCAACCTACCAATTAACCTACCTACCAACCTACCTACCTACCTACCTACCTACCAACCTACCTACCTACCTACCTACCAACCAACCTAACAACCAAACAACCTACCTACCTACCTACCAACCTACCAATCTAGAATGTATTTTCTTCACAGTCTGCCGACAGATGTCTCACGGAGTGTTCGCCATCCTGGGACAAAAGTCCGTGCTGTCCGCAGATATCGTGCAGTCTCTCACATCGACGTTCCAAATGCCCTACATAACCCCATCACTAACGCCGTCCTCACCTAGAATCTCAGACTCCAGGTAGGAGTGGGTCCACTGAGCAGATGATAACATTATTATGGTTTCGTTAACTATATTCTGACAAACTAAACGGTATGCCACAATGAAGATAATCGCTGATATATTTGAAACTATCTTGTTTTCAGGAAAGTACAAGAATACAAACATCTCTGCCTCCAGGGTTATGGCACATGAATTAGCTTTATGATAATTATTAAAGTTTTCATTAAAACAAAAACATAAATATCGGTGTTTTTACCAACACATTAAAGTTTGTTCTATTTTTCTTCCTTTTTCCTCTATTCTCATAACTCTAGTTTAACAAACAGAGTAAAATTCAAATTTTTCAATCCGGGCAACTTTGATGATTATTATTTATGATAAAATATGGCATGCACCTAACTATGTTTACAACTATACGTACACAGTATGTATAAATAAAAACAATTTCTTTGCTTTTGTTTTACTATTTGCAGTTTTGAGCTCCATATGCGCCCAGATCATACAAAAGCCTTAATAGACATTATAGAATACCTCGGCTGGAAACATGTTCACTTTTTATATGACTCAGATGAAGGTAAGCTCGACTGTAAATAGGTTTGCATGGTATATAAATTGTGCCAATAATGGCTTCATGTAACTATTTTATATGATAAATCAGTCAACAGCATGAATTAAGGGGGTGAAAACTCAACAAGAAGGAAAATTTATCGTTGATTCTTGATCTTCAAATGTTTGTGGGGTATCTAGAATTTTAATTTGAGGATCGATCACTTCTTTGTCTAATGACAATTTGATTCAAGTAGAAAGTATTAATTGTCTTATGCTCCGGCCAGTGATTACTTCAGAATGTGCTTCTTTTTTATTTTTTAAAGTTGACACTAAATTGTTTACTTTTCAAACAATATTAGATAAAATTTGATAAAGTAGAAGATAAAGCTTTCGTTTTATTTTATATGGTTTTCTATCTGTATTTTTTATACTGCGTGTATAGTATGCATTTCGAAAATTAAGTTACTGCCTTATGCCTATGTAACTTGTTGGGTTTTTTTATCGTACCGTGCAGCGTGTCTTTTGTGTTTTAAGAATTATGTTTTAGCTTTTAATGTCTGTTCTTTTCCTACCGTGATAGTAGAATCACCACTGCTAAGTTCAGTTCTGTCTCTTCTCATGTGACTCTTTTTTTATACTGCGTGTATAGTATGCATTTCGAAAATTAAGTTACTGCCTTTACTATAGTTTTTTTTTTTTCGTACCGTGTCTCTCGTGTTTTAAGAATTATGTTTTAGCCACTAATGTAGGTTCTTTTTTCTACCGAGACTCTAGTAAATTGTTCGATAATAAAGTCACCGCTACTAAGTTCAGTTATGTCTCTTCTCATGTGACTTGAGTAAGTTTTTTTTCTAGAATTAGGTTACTGCTACTATGAGCCTACAAATGTCAGAGTTTTTTTTCACCGTGGCTCTAGTTAGTATATCGACCATTAGGTTACTGCTACTGGTGTCCTGTTGTTTTGTTGTGGGCGGATTTTCGTTTTGCATTTACAAGGGTATGTATTTCAGTATAATTACATGTGTATGCTTATTACAGGTCTACAGCGCTTCCAGCATATTCATAAGATGATGCGTAACGGAACAGTCCAGTGGTTCTCTGTAGTCCGCTTCACAGATGTGAACGACATCCACGATGAGCTGAGGTTAGCTGACCTGCCGGACAAAAAGTCACTGACCAAGGCGTTTGTTGTGGACCTTTCCTCGGAGGAGGCCTACAGGAAGGTTCTCAAACAGGTAGGATTATCGCGAAATTTGTTTAACCACATGAATACGTATGAATTCTTGTCCAAGGTCCAAGCAAATATATTGTTCTTCAGATCTAGACCTAAGGAGAGGTGTAAACAGGAAAGTGCTTAAACAGGTAGGATTACCGCGTTTTTTTAACCATATGAATATTATTCGTGTTCACAGCCCAAGCAAATAGTTATATTGTCCTTCAGGATCTAGCCCTGAGGAAGCCTACAGGAAGGTGCTTAAACAGGTAGGATTATCGCGAATTTTGTTTTTACCACATGAATATTATTCATGTCCACGGTCCAAGCAAATATATTGTTCTTCAGATCTAGACCTAAGGAGAGGTGTAAACAGGAAAGTGCTTAAACAGGTAGGATTACCGCGTTTTTTTTACCACATGAATACTATCTCTATCCACGGTCCAAGCATATTATATTGTCCTTCAGATCTAGCCCTAAGGAGAGGTGACAGTTCAAATCTAGTTTTCCATGACTATTGCTAAAACTGCACATCTGTGTTATAATAATTTGATGATGAATCTCCACTACTAAGACGGTTACTTTATAGTTAAGTTCTGCAGAGTGAAAATGATTATTATGTTTGATGCATTTGCAAAGCTTATGACTTGCCATATCAAGGAAATATAAATACAGAAATCAATATAACATCAAAAGAGATCAATCTGAATAGTAAAGCACCTAGAAGTTGTAATTAAATTCTCCGGTGTATAAAAATGTTTAGAGAATTTTTAGAGCCTGCGACCTGCTGTATTTAGTGCGATAGTTACACAAATCAAAAGTGTTCAACTTAACCAACTTAAATTTAAATGGTTTGGTAACCGGGAGGGGAGGGAGGAGGTTAATGCCCTAATATTTTTCTATACCATTGTAAGAATTTAATGAAACCTTTTATTTAAAGATACACCCTAATTAATTACACCCATATATATTTATAGATACAATTATGCATGAAGAGAAATATGTTCAATTTTGCAATTTCATTTGATTAAATTTTAGCTTCATGCGCGTCTCTTAGTAAATTAAACTCTTTAGAATTACGATGCCTGAACAATTAGATAATGAAATGTTGGATAATTATATTGATCAGTAGCGAACAGGGAGGAAATCAAAGATTTTTAAAAGGCTTATTAGATAAGTGACGTCCAGCATATGGCAACATTAGATCGATCTTCCTCTGAGCTTTTTTTTTTAACATGTCCTCACGCAAATATTTTTAACCTTTTTTTTTAATATAAATTGTGTGCATCCTTTGGGAAAAAATCAATCAATCATACTTTTATTCATCAGATTTTTATGGGTGTTTTTCTTTAAGGTTTTGAAGAACGCGCAGAAGTCTTGCATGCAGAATGTGAATTACTTGTAATTAATTTCCGCAGCATCTAATCAAGTTACTTAAACAGAAAAAATCCAGCTCTGTATCAGGAAAAATCTGCCCACGCGTACTATACTAATGGTGG
Organism: Elysia chlorotica; assembly: GCA_003991915.1. Taxonomy (NCBI): domain Eukaryota; kingdom Metazoa; phylum Mollusca; class Gastropoda; family Plakobranchidae; genus Elysia; species Elysia chlorotica. The sequence continues at coordinate 268,008 of RQTK01000116.1, read as the reverse complement.
ATTTCTGGAGAATTAATAAATCGGGATGTAGAGATGTAGTTTTTTTACTTGTTCAGAATATTTTATTGGCGAATGTCATTTGCTGGTGGGTTTTTTGTGCGTGGATAGAAACTGTGGTCTTAGATCGAGCATTAAATCAGCATTTCCGAGTGATTAATATTCCTTTAAGTAGATTGACTTGTGCCTTCGCTTCGTAAGTGTTTTGTTTATTACTTTGTGTATGGCTGGGGAGTAGAATTAAAGGGAAACAAGATTGAGTTAGAACGAGATGATTAGAAATAGAGTGGGAGAGAGATGGAGAGAAATGGGGAAAGATGGAGAGAGATGGGGAGAGATGGAGAGATAGAGAGAGATAGAGAGAAATGGAGAGAGATAGAGAGAGATGAAGAGAGATAGAGAGATAGAGTGCATAGTGAAAAAGCAGTGGGTTAGAAGGAAGAATGAGAAGCTCTATTAAAGGGTACAGGCATCTTTTTTATTCTATCTCTCTCTTGTTTCAGTTTTGCTTTTTCGTTAGTTTCTTCTGTCTGTTCTAAAATCTGTCTTTCCTTTTATTAACCCATCAACCCTCCTTTTTATCTAATTAAATCAAAGAGATTGATATCTACAAAAGCCGTTTATTCTATATCTCAATTGCTAAAATAATCAAATTATGAAATGTTTCATTTTTAGTTACAAAGCTACAATTCGTTTTATATAATTTTGTATTTGTTATTTCTTTACAAGGTATTACTTAGCTACATAACTTGATTTTTTTCGATTGAATTGGCGGATGTCTAGTTGATATTTGTTTTTTAACAATATCTATAGAAGTAACCTTTGATGATAATAAATAAAAGAAATATACGAAAAAATATTCTATAAAAAGTCTTGTCCACTGAGGAAGAGTCACATTACTGCTTGCGGATATGGCTTTGAATTTTTTTTATTATGTTTTCTGGTTTGTTTTTTACCTAAATATCTTATTGAATCAATAAAATCACATTTTGCAATCACTATTTTTCAATATTCGTAAAAAGAAAAGGAAAACTATGAGTTAATCAAAGACCAGCTTGGTGTTACCAGATAGTATAAAATAATGAAAGGTTTCACATCTATGATTTTTCGTATGTGGCTTCAGATAAATTAAGGCGGTTGTTTCCTCCTTTAAATCTTAGTAAAAACGCAGTCTAAACATTGTTCAACCGCCTTTATTTCAATTAAGTAATAGAGTGAGCTCTCGTCACTTTAGCTCCCGGTATTATAAGCACTGTGAGCTCTTTTTGTGAAACGTCTCACTAAATCTATAGTGTCTGGTGTTACTTTATAAATTCTAAATGATCTTTTGTCAAAAGAATGGGGAAAGAAAAAGTCGAGATAACTTTTTTTACACGTCTGAAGACAGTAACTCCTGTTTGAGTACCCAGTCCAGGCTCTTTTTTCGAAAGGTTATCCGTGTAGACTATAGAATCAGAATGTGATAAAACGGTCTTCCGAGTACATAGTAAACAAAACCTAATTTTGCTTTATCCAGTTTTACTATCCATGGTCTTTAGTAATCGGCTTTTTATACGTTTAATTATACTTGGACAGCATTCAGTTAGTGAAGAATTATGATCCCCACTATTGAAGATCATTCTAATGGGGAAGATTGAAAAAAAAACCAACAATACAGTATCAGCGTTCTAAGCGTAAACACTAAGTAAAGGATAATAGAACAAGAGTCTGTTAGATCCAAGAGACTTTAAAGTCAACAATTCCTGAATTGATGCAATTGTTCTTGTAGGACCATTCCAGAAAATAATATCTTGACTAGCGTAACAAATGGAGTAAAGAGCTCTCAAAATGAAAATTACTCAGAGATTAAATAATCTATCAAGGAAATTCTCAATTTTGGCCTATCTTACCTTTCTAGTTAAATAGGGCTTGTAATTTTTATCGTTAGAGTTTTTCTTCATATAAAGCCTATCTATCTTGAAAACGTTGTAAGTAAAAATAAAATAATTTTAAAGGACATGGAACTCTTGTTTTGTTGTTGTTGATGTTGTTTTAATTTGGTTTTTTTTTTTTTTGGTTTTGTCGTTAATTTGTTGTTGTTGTTGTTGTTGTTGTTGTTGTTGTTGTTGTTGTTGATGTTGTTGTTGTTGTTGTTGTTGTTTTAATTTGGGTTTTTTGGGGGGCTTTACATTAAATAATTTCCTGAGCAAGATGTTGGTTGGTCGGTCGGGTTTGTTTAACGTCAAACAGCAGCACTTGTGTAGCCACACACGAGACAGGGCGGGGATACCATGACTCCTGTCTCAGCCGTTCAGATTATACTGACACCGACCCAACCAGTAGGGAATGCAACAGCCAGCATTCGAACTCGGGACCTTTTGCGTAGGAAGCCGATGTTATACCCCTGAACAACCGCGCCCCCCATAAGGACCAGAGAAAATTATCTTTCCAAGTAATGAATTTTTTCACCAGAACTAATGACTCGTGCGGTAAGTATTCTTGACGACGATCACGTTTTCTCTCTCCTCTCCCTCTCTCTCTCTCTCTCCCTCCCCCTCTCTTCCTCTCTTCTCCCCTCTCTCTCTCTCTCTCTCTCTCTCTCTCTCTCTCTCTCTCTCTAAGAAGCTGTAACAGTGATAAGCCTGGGTTAGAGCTACTCGACTCTGGTCAGCAAATATTGGTTTCCGGCCTTAAGTTCCTCACAGCGATCCGCACTTTGGCCACCTCCTGTGGTCAGCTTATGTGCAAACTGACCAATAGCAGCCCAATCAGGTAGCGCCATTGTATAGCCCTCGCTCTTTTCACAGGCGGCACGCTTTGATTCTTCACACAAGAGCGTGTGCATGTTGAAGAATTTTTATAATCAGAGAATCACCGTGCAAACCATTTCCCATCACTCTGCGCACTAGTTGGGCGATTTGATTATGCTCTTCACATAGTTTGCATTAAACATCACACCTTCCAAAAAAAGCGAAACTTTTATAAATTTTTTTTAATCCCTGAAAATCATGCGAGCACGAGAAATAGGCCTTGAATGACGCGATGTGGGTAGATTATGAAGAAAATTTTTACCTATTTCCATTTTCCGGTTGTTTTTTTTTCATTTTAATAATTTATTATAATGAACACAGCCATGTTCCTAACAGAAGTTTATTTTACGAAATAACCGTACAGACAATTAATAGCATGGATATGCACAGCCTTAATTCTAATAATACAACATTATTACGTGTTTATCCGATTTGTCGAATAGTTGTAGTTGTTAACACGTTTCTCTTTTTTTTGCTTATGATTCTTACCAATCGCAGATTTTTCTTCTCTAAAATTGAAAATGTTCACAACACTAGCAAAGCAAGCAGTAAGCAAGATATTGTGATAGGTAAAGTACAGGAAGATGTCGAAGGTCCAGAGATCGCTAGCTGGAGTGTTTTCCTCTTGTGAAGACCTCCTATTGAGCCGCACAAAATAATAATTAGTTTCTGGCCCTAAATTGTTAACTCTGATTCTAAGCGCATTGACTTACTTGGTCTTACCGGGCATTGAGTAAATTTGCCCGCATGAGTGAGTGAATAGAATAATAAGAAATTTAGGGTTTCACTGGCAACACAAAAGAGAGAACGTAAGCTTAAAAAAGATGAGGTTGATGGGAGGTATCCAAGGTTTTATTTAATGGACAAACAGTTTTACTTAACATATGAAACAATCTGGGGTTATTTTTTTATTCCTTTGCATTTACCAGGCCCGATGAAACTACCAGAATTAGAAAACACATATAAAAAATTCTCTTCTGGCAGAGTCACAATGAAGAAACTCCTATTGATATTATAAACACGATATCTATAATGCTATTATCGCTCGAGATAATGGATGTAGGGAGTCCAAGAAACAATGATACTGTTCGAATATGTAAAGGAAGGGGGACAAAGGGTGCCAGCACAGAACTGATCGACCGAACCCAAAGCGGGACAGAGGAAGAGCTATATCAACCCTTTCATACAAAGGAATATCTCCGAGGAAAATGCAGGGATATCGTGACGGGATACAATTTATACTGGGATCCCGATTTTCCCCTTGCCAGACTCCGTACAAAAGGATAGTAATTTACTGCCAAAAGGATATAAAAAAAAGCTAACGTCTTTCCTCCCGTCAGCTCGCGGGACACTATCCCACTATCCTATCTAACGCATACACACACGCGCCTTAATGAGAATCACAGGCAAATCTGGGTCTACAAATCCAGCTTTGGTTAAGATGAATTTGCTCTGATCATGTTATAAACTGCGAAGGTTGAGACTGTGAACGCCCGTGTGAACGCCCGTGCTGCCCCAACTTAATGTAGCATGTTCGTACTCCTTGACTAGAGGGGTGAGGGTGGGGGTTATCATCCTCATAAACCTAGAGGACATTATAAACCTCGTAAACCTAGAGGATGTTATAAACCTCATAAACCTAGAGGATGAAGTGGACCTTTTTATTTTATTTTTATTAACTCGTTGAACTCGAACCATAGCGAATATTAGCATGTACTAAACATCGCAAAAAAAAGTTTAATATGTATCTCTCGCGAAACTACCTACTTTTTGATAGTGCTGTTTTTTATATTAACCAGTTGTTGTTATTATGATTTCGTGACTATGTTCATTCTCGATCTCAGGGAAAGTAAAAATAAATAATATTAATAAATTACAAAAGAGATATCGAAGATGCGTTGAATAAATGAGTTGCATAGATAGAGATGTTGGACAAGAGAAATATTACGAGGAAAACAACAGAAACAGATAGATGGCAGAGAAAGAAAAAGAGAGAGGGGGGGGGGAGAGAGAGAGAGAGAGAGAGAGAGAGAGAGAGAGAGAGAGAGAGGTTGCCAGACAAAGTTCAGAAATAGTACATCAGAAGGTTCTATTAAATTATAACGTCATTGGATATTTATATATCTAGGTCGTTCATTGGTTGTAATCATTGGAAATATCTAGTTAGCTTCTATCATAATCATTATTATCGTATGTAAGGTATGGTTAAAACGATATGAATATGATTATAATTTTAATTTTTTAAATGTGCCTTATACAGTTGAACATAATAATAAATGCTACCTCGGGTTATTGGCGAAAAAATGAAAAGCAGATTGAATTTAACAGAGACTATGCAGTTTGCATTACAAAATTGAAAATAAAATTAATGTAGAAACATTTTTAAATAGGTTTATATTGACTTTAATGATTAAACTTATATTTTTAGACCGACGACATTAACTCTATATTATAATAGGCAATCATGAAGTTATTACTGGCAAATATTACAATGAAGTTGCTGCGTTATAATATCGAAGATGCTTTATGGTTCCTTTTTACATACACATGTAATAATTATTGTGATGTAGGTTCCCTTCAAATGTGGGTTCATTAAACAAAGACACGATAGATTTTTTAAAGATTATGATTTTGATTTTCAACAGATTCCTACAACACATCAAATAAACACTACACAAAAACTTGAGATTCACGATCGTTTTTTTTTTTTTAACTGACACCAACGCAGCCAAGCATTGAATACAATACAAAAAAATACTTGCCGTAAACTTTAGGCTGTTAAAAATATTTTATCGACTCTTCCACAGATACCTGAAGTTGGGATGAATAAATTTGGTTACAACTATTTATTTGGCACATTGGTAAGTTTTGATCAGAAGTGATTTAACTTTGTAGCTATATGTATTTATGTTATCAGTTGAAAGTGCTAACGATAAACAGTTGTTTTTTCTTCAAGCTTTATAACAAAAGCTTCATGATTTTGAATACATAGACTTATGAGAAATAAATAGTTATAATTTTTTATGCTTATTTTCCATCATTTTAAGATATTGAGCATGTTTGGTTGTTGTTGTTTTTTTTTGTTTTTTTGTTTCTAATTTTTGCTGTTGTTGTTATTATTGTTGTTGTTGTTGTTGTTGTTGTTGTTGTTGTTGTTGTTGTTGTTGTTGTTGTTGTTGTTGTTTTTGTTCCTGTTTTTTTTTTAAATTTTACACGTAAGTTATGAAGCTATAGTTACAATCATACAAATAAAAAAATTGATCCTTTCATCATCGACCCTTGATCCCTCGTCACACCTCCCCTTGCCGCCACCACCAGTTAGGAAAAAACCCTTCTACCATTTTTCGAGTTGGTTAACCATAATTGTCACCTCGGCAGATCAAGTCAAACTTGATTAGTTTCACATCTCTCTTTCTCTCTGTCTCTCTCTCTCTCTCGCTCTCTCTCTCTCTCTCTCTCTCTCTCTCTCTCTTTCTCTCTATCTCTGCGACTTCAAATTTTAACCCCAGCGCTAAGACGCTCCCATTCCTGTAATTTTTTTAGATTTACGTCTTTTTATTTCTCCTCCACAAGCCCTTTCTTCATGATTTCAAATTTTAAACCCATAAGAACCATGACTCGTTATGCAGCTTTCCTGATATCCTAACATAATTTTGATTCTCTTTCTAATGCGCTCCCTTCAGGACTTCAAGTCCTTGAACCTGTCACGCTATCGCCATGGAGGGGTCAAGGTCACTGGCTTCCAGCTCCTGGACGAAGAGGAGGACCACCCACCGCCTGAAGATGACGATGGCCAGATCTACCCGAAGGCGAGAGTCCAGGATGAGCCGGCGCGACAGTTGAGAAGTCAGGGCTTCGTTCCAGAGAAACTGCCGGTGAGTTGTTAGTATGATATTTCTATCTATCAATAGTTTTCTGTTTCTTTATATCTATGTATTTCTTTGCGCGTGCATAATTATTCTCTGTTGTTGATGTATCTGTCTCTATTTGTCCGTACTCCTGTCACTGTATGTGTGTCTGTTGTCCTTTCTTTCTTCAACTCTCTTTCTCATCTGTTTTTCTTCCTTTCTCTATATCTCTCTCTCTCTCTCTCTCTCTCTCTCTCTCTGTCTCTCTCTCTCTCTTTTTTTTTCTCACTCTCTTAGGACTTGTTAGCCTCTGTTCTTGTAGTAATTGAAGACGGTCATGTACTAAAAATGTAACTCCCTAAGTAAAGTGATGCAACCACAAAATGTTATTGGAATGGCTATGTAACAACACTGGGTTGGATATTAATATACGATAGAGTTTAATCAATTTACTCTAAAAAGAAATTTTAAAAGGATGATTGATCTATCATAACAATTCTAACTATAATTTTAGAAAGAAACGAAAAAAAACAAGGGAATGTACCTGTTTGGCACCTTTACCCGCACACCCAGGCAGCTCTAACAATTATTGACTAGCTGTGCCCAACCCCTTCCTGCTCTCTTAACTTCTTTTCATCTTCTGTTTTATTAACTGGTTGTTCCAGTGAAGAGGAGGACCACCCACCGCCTGAAGATGACGATGGCCAGATCTACCCGAAGGCGAGAGTCCAGGATGAGCCGGCGCGACAGTTGAGAAGCCAGGGCTTTGTTCCAGAGAAACTGCCTGTGAGTTGTTAGAATAATCTTTCTATCTACCAATAGTTTTATGTTTCTCTGTAGATGTATCTCTCTCTGTATTTCTCTGCGCGTTCGTAATTATTCTCTGTTGATGTATGTGTCTGTCTCTCTTTGTCCTTACCCCTGTCACAGTATGTCTGTCTGTTAGCCTTTTTATTTCCATTTCTCTCTCTCCCTCTCTATCTCTCTCTCCCTCCCCTCTCTCTCTCTCTCTCTCTCTCTCTCACTCACTCTCTCTCCCTGTATCTTTTTGTCTCACTCTCTCTCTTTCTCTCTCTCCCACTCTCTTGTTAGCCTCTGTTCTTGTCCGTGATTGAAAACGGTTTCAGAGACTCTGAAAACAATACTTATTACGACATTTATTAAAAATGTAACTCCGTAAAACCACGAAATGTTATTAGAATGGCTAAAATGATAACACTGGGTGGGATAATAATGTACGATAGATTTTCGATCAATGTACTCTAAACAGAAAACACGATCGGCCTTTCATTTGAATTGTATATATAATTTTATATAGAAGTGAAAAAAAAAACAAGAGAATGTACCTGCGTGACACCTTTACCTGCAGACACAGGCAGCTCTAACAATTATTGACTAGCTGTGCCCAACCCCTTCCTGCTCTCTTAACTTCTTTTCATCTTCTGTTTTATTAACTGGTTGTTCCAGATCAAGGCAGCGCTCACTGTGGACAGTCTGAAGTTGATTGAGTCTGCGGTGTCCTATCTCCTCAATAATGACAGGTTAGTAAAACTCGACACTTGTGCAAAGTCTGTCTGGTTGCAAAACAGCAGGAACCACGTCAGATGTGGCCCGTTTTAGTTCATATCAAATTTCCCACAGCTATGCCTGTGCCTTTATCAAAAGCTGCGTAAACATTAAAGGTAACGTCAGTTTTCGTAATTGCATCCTTTTCAACTTTTTTTTCGTTTCCTGTTATTTTTATTTTTTATTTTTTTTATTTCGGTTCCTTCGTTATTAGAGGTTCAAATATAGACAGGTAGAAAAAGAAGCACAAAGAGAGGGAAAGAGAGACAGAAGAGAGAGAGAGAGAGAGAGAGAGTGAGAGAGAGGCAAAGGAAGAGGGGGGAAATACAACAGACTTAAGAAATAAAACCAAGTTGCAATAACTATTCACTGGACATTATGTTTTCAAAAATAAGACTACATAGTGGTCTAAGAACGCACCCTCGTTAGAGACGCACATTGAAGTCATCATCAGAAACGATAATACACACTACCAATAGTCCATCACTTTATACATTTTTTTTTCATCTAATTTCCCCAGCGAAGTATTTCGACACACATTCCGGAGAGGAGAGCTGTACAACTTCAACAAAACCAAGGGCGTCCCCTGCTCTACTCGCCCGCCGAGGCCTTGGATGTTTGGGAGGACTCTGTTTGATCTCATGAGAGAGGTAGATATAAGCCCTTGCTTTGTTATGTGTATAATGCATTTTTCTTAAGCCCTTTAAAACTAGTAAAGATTTTTATATTACTTTATGACATTTGGTGATAAGACTAGGGGACCTGATAAAAATTTTTTTTGACATTGTGACAAAGTCCCTAGTGAGATGAGAGAGCGTACTGGTGCATGCGATAGAGCGTTGGTATCACAATATGTAGATCTCTTGTTCGAAACCCACGATCGATAACGTATCACACATATATTTATCTAATTTCGTGTCATACTGGTTGGGTCGGTGTTCGTATGATGTGACCGTCTGAGACAGGACGTATGGTATCCCGCACTGTCCCTGTGGGAAAGCACGTTAAATTGTCAGACATTATCCTTCGGATCCGTCCACATTATATAGCATGTTTTATGCTGATGGTACACGCCAAGCAACAAAAAAACACATAAACAATCAAACAACCATTGTGAAATAAGTTGCCATTACTCTACTTTCTCAATTGATTTAAAAGCCTCAGCTGCCCATTCCGTGGTAAATTGTCACAGAATCCCAGAGAAAAATCCTCGTCCACGCCGTAGCATCAACTGTACGGTATCCTTAAACCATGTCAACAACAACAAGTTGGATCTATTCGTATTATTGACGACTAGTTTCTTGCGTATACTTTGTTTTAGTTTGTGATAGCTACAGGAACCTTCCAGAACGTTGTGAGAAAAAGTGTTTATATTTTACCAGTCCTGATATTTGATACTTGGATAGACAGTAGTATTCATTAAATTTTCGCCTGCGCTTCGAAAAAAACCATAAGGATTTACCATTTTGCATTTTCGTTTTTGAAATTATATAATTAAACAATAAATTAAAATAATATAATATGGCGCTATCAAGTTTCTTTCAAAATAAATGAATTTGATCTCATCTAGGAAACTGGTATCAAATGACTGTTTTAAAACGTTCTTAGCATTTGGCAAATACATTTTATTCATAATAATCTTTGGGAATTAATCAAGAAAGAGGAACTTCACTTATGAAATTTTTGAGGTAAGTGATCAAATTCACATCTCGCGAGAGGTATCTTTTCATAAGAGGTTATTTTAGTTGGTTCAAAAGGTTAAAGCGGTTTATTTAAGACAATTATTAGTGGAAAAAGCAGCGTTCTATTTGATGAACTTTTCTATACAAATGTAATCCTAAGGTAACAATAGATAATCAAAATTGTCATGAAACACGACTGTATTAAGTTGAAGCTCCTGGTGGTTTTTTTTTACTTTTCTCATTGCACTAATATTTTTTTTTCCCGTCCTATCTCAGATCCTAAGGTCTACCCAAAAACAAATGAAATTACTTGAGATAACCCAATCAGCTTCCAAACTCGTTTTATCCGATCATTTCCTATAACGAACAACTGTTTAATCGGAAATCCTTTCCCCTAATGAGAATTTCCTTTCATAAACTTTCTAAAGATTCAAGCCCACTATACGATCTGACGGTATGCATTATTAATGCTAGCGGCGTCTTTAACGATTTCAAAGGATTTCATCAGAGTACGGTCCATTGTGTCTCACCAGGTGGAGCCAGTTCCCGCGGGACTGTCAGGCACTCTGCAGTTTGACCAAGATGGCTACAGGAAGGACTACAGCCTGGGGGTCTACTCCATGGCACTGGATCACGGCTTACAGAAGATTGGTAGGATTTGTTGGGGATGCCTTCCTTTTTCTACATTGTTTTTATGAGGCATTAAGATTAGTGCCGTTCGCGATCGGCGTTAAGATGGATGTATACATATTTGTGTTTTTGTTTTGTTGATACAATATGTGTGTGTATTGGATTTTTGTGTGTGCTTTGTTTTGTTTTGTTCTTGTTTTTTTTTTTCACCTAATAGAATTTTTATATAGTTGATTTTTTTTTAAACCGTCTCTGTCTCCCTGTTTGTCTCTGTCTCTGTCTGCCTGCCTGTCTTATGCCTGTCTGCATCTCTCTCTTTCTACCTCTCTTTTTGCGCCCTCTTTCTTTTTCTTTCGCTTTCTCCCTCTGTTTCTTTCTCTCTCTCTCTCTCTCTCTCTCTCTCTCTCTCTCTCTCTCTCCCTC
>RQTK01000116.1:242749-256990 GCA_003991915.1 Elysia chlorotica | reverse complement strand
GCTCGCTCTAACAGCACAAAAGTACAATAATAGAATAATACAAAACATGACTACAACCTACCCATCCTCTAGGTACCTGGACTCCCTCCAACAGCTTCGTCAGTGTCAACAATGGAAACCACACAGGGTTTGATCCGGACAAGTCGACCAACGAAACCATGATCATAACTTCTATTCTAGTAAGTAAATGTTATATCCTCTAAACCAACTTCTTGTGTTCGGAATAATGTTCCATTTACGTGAGTTCTGTTTCCGGGTCAAAAACATCCAGTATTAACAGAGTGTGTTTGTTTTAGTTTGGTTTGTTAACTATTGTGTGTTATTAATATTGTGTACAAGTTTCCTAAATTGAGTTTTCCCTTGTGTAGCTTTATGTTAGTCGTAAACACAAATTTTATAAGAGAGAGACAGTGACGTAGAAAAGTGCTTAGAAAGCGGAAATGAAACGGACACAAACATGACAGATAGATACAGAGGTGGAGGCAAGAGAGAAGGAGTGAAAGAGAGAGAGAAAGACAAAGAGATAGAGAGAGAGAGAAAGAGATAGATAAAGAGATAGCTAGACATATCAATATAATGGATGGATATATAGATATAGAGAGAAACAGGAAAATACATGTAGACACAATCAGAAACTTAGAGAGAAAGAGAAAGAAAGAGAGAGTGTAAGAAAAAAAGATAGATAGGTGGAAATGTGGAATGTTAGGGAGAGATTTGTAGAACTAATGTTTTGTTTCGTCAGGACACACGAGAAAAGGGATTGAAGATTTGTTCGTAGGAAAAGAGCTACGCTTAATAAAATGTACGGTTAAAGAGTTAAGCTTCTTTTTTTTAGACATGAAGTAAGATATCGAGCTAGCTGCGTAACTGATTGTATAAATCCTCTAACATACATCCCCTCAGAGAATTGTATTGGAAGTCAAGCCCCAGACACCGATGAGACATTATAAACCAATTTCTTGGCTGATGCACTAAGCCTTCTGGGAATACTGAGTGGGATGGCTAGTGTTTTCTCTTATAAGAAAAGGGAGCGGTAATAAAAAAATACAAAGCAAAAAAAGAGAAGAACCTTAGTGTTTAGTTATGGATGGGGTGACCTTTTATCAATGAATGTGATAAAGATCAATTAAATGATATCGTGCGATATCCTATAAATATTTAAAGTGTCTTTTTGCTGTTGTTGTTGTTGTTGTTGTTGTTGTTGCTGTTGTTTTTAATTATTTTTTATAATACTGCGTTTCAAATTTGCAGTAAATAAGTAAATTAGCTGATAGCCAAGAAATTACATATTTTAAGCGAGTTCTCCCGATCTATTTGTCCTTGATTATCCCTTCCTCTATATTTTTCCAAAAGAGAAATCCACACATTAAACAAACACAAAAGTACAAAGATATCCTATAATTGTTTGGATGATAAATCCTCGTATCACAAATACTGTTATTATGTCACGATATGAATACTGTGCTTTTGTGTTTTCTTTTTTCTTTTAATTATTTTATATACTGATGCAATGACTTATCTCACACTATGTTTTTGCACTAGACAAAAATCTTCCAATATTAAAAAAAATGACTGCATTATAGTCTAGATTTTTGTTTGTTTGCTTTTTTGTTTTAATTTGAGACCTTTATTTACAAGCTAGTTATATAGATCAATAAACACTTTCTTAATTTCCAAAAATATTTTATTCTTATTCTTATTCTTATTCTTATTTTTAATCTTTTTCTTATTCTTATTTTTATTCTTATTTTTATTCTTATTCTTATTTTTATTCTTATTCTTATTCTCATTCTTATTTTTAATAGTTTTTTTTTTGGGGGGGGGGGTTTGTTGTTGTTATTGTTGTTGTTGTTGTTGTTGTTGTTGTTGTTGTTACTATAATTTAAAAAAAAAACGTATTTCAACAACCTTAATTTTCAAAAACATCGAAAGTCTTCCCAAGTATTGGATTTTATTGGCTTTCTCTCTTCAAAAACTAAAGTGCAAATGTTAAGTATTTTTCTCTCGCTTATTTTTTTTGTTTTGTCCCATTATTTTAACCATTTCCCATATCTCGTAAGGAATATTATTCACAGCGTTTAACCCTTGCATCAAAAGAAAAAGAAAAAAAAAAAGCAATTTTCCTTAGATCTTGCCAATCGATCATTTCCCAAAATAATGCGTATCAGTGTCATTTATGTAAATTGATATTAAGATATTCATCTTTTTTTCTTTTATTTAGCATCTAAGGAAGTTTGGGGCATTCTAAGCTGTAACTAATGCAAGGGGAGGGAAGAAACCCTAACCCTAAATTTAATCCAAATGTCGGATAATCTCTCTTCCCTTTTTTATCATCCTCTGTGACCGCAACAAAAGCCGATGGGAGTGGCAGGATTCCTATTTAGCAAATAGAAGCCCAGAGCGGGCACAAATGGTTCACAAATTACTCAGTAGTCTTCTCTTTGGACCCAAATTGGGCCTCAGGCGACAGAGAAGGCGGGAAAGGGGAGACAAAAAAAAAGAAGATCTATCGATTTGGGAGTGGTTCCCCTTTCCTCGTCCGTCCCTTGGGGTTAATCGTTAACTCCAGAAATAATTTCGTTTTCTTGCCCATCTAACCGCTAGACGTGAAACACTGGAGACTGGGCAGTCTCGCGCGGCTATCGCATTGCTAACCGCGCCCCATTACTATTGTCTGACGCGGCTACGTGTTTCGTGTTTATCTTTTAAGCATGCTATTAATTCTGCTTATAGATCTATATATTTTTATTAACTTACTATTGTCTCTGCTTAAAGATCTATTTCTCTTTTAAACAAAACATTATATCTTCTTATTTTTAATATTCTTTTAAACATGATGTGTAGGTCTACTTGTTGAGTAAGAATTGTTGTTTGTGTTATTGGGTCATTATGTCTAGTGTTGTTTTAATTTCTTCTTTTTTATCTTTTAATGTAATTATGCTTGATATGGGATCTTTTTGTATGGGTTTTTTGTTTTGTCTTTGTTTTTGTTTGTTTTTTGCCAAGAAACAAATAAATTGATACGAGTCCGTAGCCATGGTCAAAGACTCTGCTCTGATGGCGGCTGTAATTATTTATTGTTAGCTGGTAGTGCGCTTTACTGTTAAACCAAAAGGTCAGTGATTCAAATCTGAGATGTTCCCTATTCTCTGTGAAAATGTTCAGGAATTAAATAAAGTGAAAATTACATTTTTTTTTTCCTAATGCCCCTTCTTTCTGTTAACGTTTGTCTCGTTCTCTTGTTTATGCCTTGTAGCTGTGAATCTGTGCTACTATATATAACTCTCTATCTAGTTTTCTTGTAATTTCTCTATCTATCTATATTGAGTATCTATCTCTACATCGTTTCATCTATTTCTTTGTCTTTCTATGTATTTGTATATTTGTCTCTGCCTGTTTCTGTATACATGTTCCGAATTTTTTTAGAAGTTTATACAGAAATCACTTTTGTATCAACAGATGGTCAGCAGTGTTTACTAATTCCATAGTTGTTGGGTTGTTTTTTCACAGATTTTAGGTGTAAGCTATTAAACAGTGTATTGAAAGTTAAATAGGCAAGAAGCTCCGCGATACTCATTCAACATCACCCACCACAAATTTCAAACTATTATAATAATGTCCACCATGTTATAAATCATAAAGCGCAGTATCAGACAGTGCGGGGATACCACGGTTCTTGTCTTGACCAGTTTTATTATTCTGACACAGATAGTACGGTGCAAAATATATGCAATGAATACAAAAACAACATCATGATTCAAGTACACATAAAACTATGTCTCTACATAGCAATCCCATCTCTACCATACCTGTAACCTTCGAAAGTCTTTAAGAAAAGGACATAGAATAAGCGGCTAACGAATCTTTAACAGATTAAATGTGGTTTCCTTAATTATGCCAATGGTGGTTGGTGGGTTAATAAGTTGGTTGCTTTCTTAAAGTCAGATGTCAATATCTCAGTAGAATCGTGGACCTATCCCAACACTAACGTCTGATAAGTTTACGTGCTGCCAATCATAGATAGTGCGGGAATATCACGACTCCTGTCTAGGCCCGTCACATTATTCTGACATAAATAGTTGGCTGCGAAATATATGCCTGATTGGGGGATCGATCGGAACCTCCAAATTAAAGGTCAATGCTCTACTAAATACGCCAGTCCACTTCTCCAACTTTTTTTCTTGTAAAACGAGTTCCTCCAAACTTGTGGTTGATGTTTAAAACAAAGGGAAGGAAAACGTACAGGAAACAAAGGGATTAACCAAATTGCCCCAGGCTTGGGGTAGGCCGAAGAGACTGGACTGGGACTTCGTTAGTGAAGACCGGCCGGAAATTGTTAACTCAAGGATCTATTCTTTGGTTGTGTTCATCTTGAGAAGCTGTATTTCCTTCTTTCTTTTTTTTTGTCTAGGTGAAGTTTTAAATATCATTTCCACTTGTTCTTGGGTGATTTTACTTCAGCGGCAGAACAAATAGATAATATAGTTGTTTTTTTTTTGTTGTTTTTTTTTTTTTTCGAGAGAGAGAGAGAGAGAGGGGGGGGGGAGTTCCTTTGGCGTTATTAATTTTAATAAGAAACCGTGCAGTGATTAGCTGTTACAGTAGGTTTAATATTATCAGTGCAGATGCATTCATTATGGATATAATTATGATATATTTTCTTTGAAAAGTAAAAAAAAATATGTAAAACTTGTTACATTCAATCTTTTTACTTTATTTTTTATGCTCCAATATCGCTTTGCGCGCCACTCGTTTATTTTTCAGAGTGTAATAATTATCTCTTGTTTTCCTCCCTCCGTTTCGTTTTCTATGTATGTCTGTCTGTCGTAAGATCCATCTTCATGTTTGTTCCTTTATCACTTGCACCTTTTAAAATTTCCCTTGCTTACTATCAATTGGTATGCCATTCCGATTGTATTTGTGTTTGAACCTCCTAATTTCTTCAATTTCCTTTCATCTATTTGCCATTTCTTTAATGTATATCAGGGAATGATGATGCTTCTATGATTCTCTTGATGACTTTATTAATTTTCTGTAATATTTACCCAACGTTATTCGCCCCCAGAGTGAGCCGTTCCTCTTCCGCAAGAAACGCAAAGATGGTGAGCCAGTCTTGATGGGGAATGATAGGTTTGAAGGTAATCTCGCTGCTACATTGCGTTTTTCTTGAGTGCTCAATGGAGACACCTAACTAAAACAATCAATTATTTCAAAATAATAATAATCTTGTTATTATTTCAACTTGAATAGATAAATAGATTACAACAGTTATCCGCCACCCAGCTTCTCTATTTCAGCAATAAGTTCACCTAAAGGTAAGGCTCCTGTATGAGGATACGACCTTTAGACGAGTATTGATGCGCTGACTATAATAAAATATAAAAAAAAGTTAAACTGCCCATAACGTACAGTGAGAGGATACGATCTGTATTTACCCCTGCAAGCTATAGGGCATTTGCTTTTAACATGATCGTATTGGTACTAAACAGAAAATAACAGATCCACAATAAAACATGCAAAAACGAAAACATTATTTAATTTTGTTAATCTATCCCAATATATATGACGTTATCAGAATCAACGTCATGGTATTTCTCTGTAAATACAGATCGAGAATACAATCTTAATTGTATAATTTGTCACAATTAAAAGTGTTTCAATAAAATAATATTAAAAATTACGTGCGGTATTATGCATATTCACAATGAGGTGTTTTCATGACTGTATAATTACTACTGTCGCGGGCCCAGGTTTCGCCGTGGATCTAGCAACGAAGCTGGCTGAGTATGTGAGCTTCAACTTCGAGTTCAGAGTAGTGGCCGACGGTAACTATGGCAGCAAGATCGACGAAAATGGGACCTGGAACGGCATGATGGGAGAGCTCATTGATGGAGTACAAATTTTTATTCGTTTTCTTAATTATGTGATTTAAAAGATAATTATTCTATTTATATCTACTACTAGAATTTAAAGATAGTTCCTCGGCCTGTGATGATTAAGTAACCGACATATTATTCTTAAAAAAAAAATATTTCAATAATTACTATAAATTGTTGCAAAGTTTTTAAAATTGTTGCTCCCTCTAAGCTTATTTTAGCACTATTTTTAATTTTAATGACATTTTCTATTACATTAAAGTTTTTTATGTTCTAAATCCATTCATTTTACTATACTATTACTTGCCATGACGTTAACAAAAAAGCACCAGCTATAACAGCACATTGGCCTGTCGTGTTACATAAAACTCCAACTTAAAATTAATGATTCTGAGATTAAAATCATTAATCAAGATAAAATTTCGGCTTTTAGGATTATGTTCGTAGAAGACAAATATAGAGAAGAAAATACCTTATATGATGTATAAGTACTAAATCTTAGTTACAAATTCCTCTTACACCTTGTTACGTAGCCAAGAGTTCTGTCTCGTGTGTGGCACCACACAAAATTGTGAGACATTAGTTCTGGAGCCCGTCCATAATCGTATATTGTGCTGACTACTACTACCACTACTATTACTACTACTACTACTACTACTACTACTACTACTACTACTACTACTACTACTACTACTACTACTACTACTACTACTACTACTACTACTACTACTACTACTACTACTACTACTACTAAACATGCGTACCTGGGTATGTATCTGTGTACCATTAAACTCTTGTGCGACCTCCCAGTCTTCTCGTTCATTTGGTGTTGTGCAAAGTACCCGTCATTGGTCAGAACATCATTAGGCTGGAAAGGAAACAATGAAAGCTTTGTCTGCTCTTACCCCTTGCAGACAGCAGATTTGGCCGTGGCGCCCCTGACAATCACAGCTGAGCGCGAGCGGTACGTGGACTTCTCCAAGCATTTCATGGAGATCGGCGTCACCATCATGATCAAGAAGCCGCAGAGCCAGCGTCCGGGGGTGTTCTCCTTCATGGAGCCTCTGTCGGTGGAGGTACTCACTGTTTCGATATTAGAGCTCTTTTACGCCTGAAAATAAAAAACATGAAAGTTAAAGTTCTAAGAAAATGTTAGTAATAAGCAGAAAAGTGAATAGAATGTTAACACCCGAAATACCATGTTTATCATTTCTTATTCTTATCTCACATTTTACTTGTAATGGATAAATTAATAGTTTATTTTATCTTATCTTATCTAACCTCACATTTTACTGGCAGTGGATAAATAAATTTTGATTTATCGTATCTTATTATCTCACAATTTAGTCGCAGTGGATAAAAAAGGTTTATTTTATCTTATCTTATCTAACCTCACATTTTACTAGCAGTGGATAAATAAAAGTGTATTCCATGTAATTCTATTCGCAGGTGTGGATGTGCATTATCGTTGCCTACCTGACGGTTAGCGTGGGCCTGTTCCTGGTCTCGAGGTTCAGCCCCGTGGAATGGCGGCGGGTTAAGGGGGAGGGCATCGGTATCGGCCAGTATGAGAATGATTTCTCTCTCTTTAACTCCTTCTGGTTTTCCATGGGCGCGCTCATGTTTCAGGGGAGCGATACGTGTCCAAGGTAAGTGCTGTTGATGAATATTATACTTAAAACAACAAGTATTAAATTAGATATTGGGTCTTAAGACCAGTACAACGTTGTGGTAAGCTTAAGACTCGTCTTAAGATAAAAAAAAAAAGGATTACGTCGAGTTGTAAGCTGCCGCAATTTGTACTTACGACCTTTATCAGGACCCGTCTGGACATCGTTACCTGTGTGTAATCATAGCATATCATACTTTTGAATTACGTTTAAATTCCTTCAAATCTTAATTCGAGGAAACTTTAGTGAGATATAAATTCTAATTCCTATAGTTTCATCGAAATTGATTTTTTAAAAATCAGCAATTTAATTCAGTAATCTAGCAAAGATTTACGTTTAAAAAGGATTCTTTTAATAGTGTGGATGCCAATGAACTAATTACAGGTATAACCGCTAAGATAAGCATCATAAGTGTATCTTGAAACGTTTTATGTTGATTGATTTCAATTCTTAATTTAAATCTAAATTTAAATATAAACTAAAATGTAAATCTTATGTACCACTTGCACTGTTGTGCTGATGTTGGACGTTAACTCATCTCAACTCAACTCAACTCAACTCAACTCAACCACTTGCACTTTCCATCCAAATATCTAGATCTATATCGGGCCGCATCATAGGAGGTGCCTGGTGGTTCTTCGTCCTCATCATCATCTCCTCCTACACTGCCAATCTGGCAGCTTTCCTCACGATAGAACGGATGGTCACACCCATCGAATCCGCAGACGATCTCGTCAATCACCCCACTATAAAATATGGCGCCGTAGAATCGGGGTCAACGCTTCAATTCTTTGTGGTAAAAGCACATTGATATCTCGATACCATGTTGTTTTGGAAAATATTTTACATTCTTCTTTTTCTCTTCCATTTCAGTAATTGTCAATTTTAATAGTCAGACAATAAAATTCAAACTTTTATAAATGGTATCGAAACTGGTCCATTTTCAGCATAAAAAGTAGTGCTACAATCTATTTTACCTTAGATATTTATGATTTTTAATAACAATTGTACATTTCTGTAAAAGAGTGTAAAAAAAAAGCGATATCTTTATGTTGAACTTATTGTTGTACAGTCCCATGCAATAGTGTCGCAAAACTTCTTCACGATCATATTTTAAAACCTTATCAGATTTCGTTTCAGGTGTTCTCAACGCATACTGTATTATTTGGATGAACACGAATTTATTCGTTTTATATTCCTCGTTCAATACTTTTATCGCATACCTGCCTTATGTTTGGTCTACCTATTGTTCTAATGCAAAAAGTGAATTAATAATAGATTTTTATATGAATTTGTGAACAAGTTTCAGTCCGTACTTTTCTTTTCAACCCATTTATTGTGTTTTCCACCAGAATTCGGAGATCCCCGTATATCGACAAATGGGAGAATACATGCTGGCCCACCCTGAGGTTTTGGTTCAGACCAATGAAGAGGGTATTAAGGTAGGACTTTTATAGAACTGTTAAAACTGCAACAGCCATGTCTTTCAAAACATATTTATTATGTATTTGTGAAGTAGTTGAATACTTTTGTACGCCCGGAAAACACTATCAAATTAATATTTTAAAGTGTCAATGGACTGTAATTTTATTTGAAATGGTGTTCTTGAAAAATCAAATACATACTGAAAGAGGACAGACACCACCCCCTCCTTTATTCGTGAGTATGTGCGAATGTGTAATCTGTGAATGCACGTACATCATACATGTATCTGTTTTATTCTATAACCAAGTCATTTTTCCAACGTGGACTAACAAAGCAATATATTATCTATCATATTTTAAAGTATTTCTGGAGTTAATTTATGAATCAATTTTGTGGATTTTAATTTTTAATTTAAATAAAAATGCATTGTTCGGTTTATAAAACCAGATGGCCAACTTATCTATAGAAAAGAGTCATACGATCTCTTTCTTACAGCAAAAATTGTCCAGTTTATTTAAAAACCAAATAACCAAACCATCTATAGAAATCAATCATAGAATCCCTTTCCTTACAGCGTGTGCGGGACTCAAAGGGGAAGTACGCTTTCTTAGCCGAGTCGGCCTTGGTGGATTACGTCAACAACCGGAAGCCGTGTGAGACCACTAGTGTTGGCGGGAAACTCAACAACAAAGGTTTCGGTGTTGCTACGAAACAGAACTCTCCTCTTCGGTACGGGAACAAATTCTAATTGGAGGCT
This sequence comes from Elysia chlorotica, assembly GCA_003991915.1. Classification (NCBI taxonomy): domain Eukaryota; kingdom Metazoa; phylum Mollusca; class Gastropoda; family Plakobranchidae; genus Elysia; species Elysia chlorotica. The sequence goes on along the minus strand of RQTK01000116.1, from coordinate 247,262 downwards.
TGGGCATTATTATCCAAAAACTAGTTTTTCATACTACCACATTAAAAATGTAAATAATTAGATGAAATTATAATAAGATGCATGTTTGTTTGTAGGCTGTAGAAACTTTAGCTGAAAACACCCTTTTTTCCATTACTATTTTTTTAACGAAATTAGAATAATCATTCTAATTATGGTCTACAACTTTAACGAATTTGTGTTTTTCTAAGTTTGGATATGGACAAGTTTAAGTATAAAATATTTTATCTAATTGTTTTGTGTGTTCTTGCTTGTACATCTTACTAGACAATCCATAAATGTGGCGGTTTTGAAGCTGAAGGAAGAGGGAACGCTACACACTCTGCATCAAACATGGTGGATTAGGAAAGGACAGTGTGGTGGGACGTCAGGGAATAAGGTAAAGAACAAGAACATCATTCGGTCAACTGTTTAAAACATTGTAATTTAGACACTGTCTGTAGAATGCACAAACATGACGTAGCTTACGTCTCGTCTAAGACTTTTCGTTCTTATAATTGTTGTTACGACGAGACGTAACCTACGTTTCCTTTGTACATTATATCCTATTAGACTAGGGTTAGAAACTAGCATCTCGATACTGGTTGGGATGCGGCTGGCTGATGGTATTTTAGACACTATTAATATTATACGGTTCGAAACCAGTAACTCGATACTGATTGGGTCGATGTCAGTAAGACGTTGGTGGTTAATGTAAATATCCTGGTATCCTCTATGTGTCAACATGTGGAAGCTGTCGCCGTGTAGGAATATAGGAGATGTAAAAGAGGGAAGGAGTGCGAGGGAATAGACCGCTTGTATAAGAGATAGCAATCCTGCCCCCACTTAGTCCTCTCTTAGAACCTCAATAAGCCCATGGCTGATAAGGAAAAGTATCAAATAGACTCCTCCAACTGATAGACCGCTGGTATAAGATTCGATTCAGAGATGCTGTCAGTCAGATGTTTTGGTTTTGCCCTACATGCTATTCTCTCTCCCTATCTCTCTCTTTCTTTTTTTTTCTGTGAATCTATCCATCCATCTATCTATATCTAATATGAAAAATTCGATACCCTTAAGTGCAGGCATTACAAGTACATTAATCTACAGACGAATATCCTTATGGAAAACTTTCCGATGTCCCGGCTCTATCCGCTGATACGAACCACAACAGTTTGGGTGCATCTAGACTCTTCTTCGTGATCTTCTTATAGTACAATGCATGTGTACAGTTGGGCATTCATTGTGAATTCATTGTTCAAAAATCTTAAACGTTTAGTTTTTATGTGAAAATATGTGGGTTTTGAATAATTGGTTTATTTTCACATTCCTTAAGGGTAAAATATCTTGAGAATTGAACACTTGACTGTTTTACTGCAATCAAAATTCAAACACCATTCTCTGTTTGTATTGATCAAAATAATACTGTCTTTTGTTCATTCTTTACATTTAGAAAGGAAAACTGTCTTTGACACTGAGCAACGTAGCTGGTATTTTCTACATCCTTATTGTGGGATTGGTGTTGGCGATAATACTTGGCGTCACAGAATTCACCTGTTTCAGAGCCAAAAACAAGGTAGTCATGTTCATAAAATAAATAAATAAAAAGGGCACTAACCAGTTTATAATTCACACTGGAAAAATGTACAGGATTTTCTGCTCTATTAATAGATCTATATTTTCCTTTAAATTTAAATATAGATTCTTAGAGAGAGATTATAGCCCATTGCATTTTTAACAAGAACGTATATCAAATTATCTGACCCGAAATATATTACATCATCGTTTACGATTAACGTATTTTCGTTGTTTTTATATGTATATAAAAATCAAATTGCAATTTAAAAAAAACACAAAAAACACACACACAAAAACATGTGTATGTACTGCATCGTAAGGCTTTGCAAAATACAATTGCCTTAAAATTGATTCCATATATGAAGATGAGTGTATCGGTTTCGTCGTATTATTTTGTTTGTCTAATTATAATTATTCATCTGTTTTAGATATTCCTTGTCATGTAGGTTGAAATAGAACAATACCTTGTGAATATCCGGGACGGGAGTGTAAGGCAATCAATGCGGATTTTTTCTTCTTCTGAAAAGTGTCCAAATATTATTAAACTGAAGCTGGGATATTGAAAGTTTGATAATGTCCATACTGATTAAATGGGTATTTTTTTACCATGCATATTTGTCTTGTATTTCCTATTATATTATTTCATATCAACAACGAAATACTTTACTCAAAATAAAATCCTCTGTAGCCTCTTAAAAACCATTTTAAATAATAACAGCAAAGTTTTACACAATTTCGATTTGTGTTTACCCACAGAGAGATGACACATGCACAATCACCGGCACCGGCTGTCTAAAGGTATTTCAAATTTAAACAGCTATATCTTGGACAACACGATTAATGTTAACAGAGAGAGTAGTTTCTCAGCAAAAAGGACCCAAAAAGGGTGGATTAAATTATTAGCATGAACGCATCAGGATTCTTCTCACACAAAAAAGATAATAATATTCTATAATCACTTTTATGTAAAAAAAAAAAAAAAAGGACTATATCAGACGATCGTTAAAAAAGATAAGTTACATTTTCTTTCTGTAGTTCTTTTCACGGAATTATCAGTTGTTCATAAAAAGTCATAACAGAAAAAGCTTTCATTGTTTCCTTTCCAGCCTAATGATGTTCTGACCAATGACGGGTACTTGAAAAATACGAATACCTTAACTACGCTCTGCACAACACCAAATGAACGAGAAGACTGGGAGGTCGCACAAGAGTTTAATGGTACACAGATACATACCCAGGTACGCATGTTTAGTAGTAGTAGTAGTAGTAGTAGTAGTAGTAGTAGTAGTAGTAGTAGTAGTAGTAGTAGTAGTAGTAGTAGTAGTAGTAGTAGTAGTAGTAGTAGTAGTAGTAGTAGTAGTAGTAGTAGTAGTAGTAGTAGTAGTAGTAGTAGTAGTAGTAGTAGTAGTAGTAGTAGGAGCAGTAGTAGTAGTAGTTGTGGTGGTGGTGGTGGCGGTGGTAGTGGTAGTGGTGGAGGCGGCGGCGACGGTTACGATGATGATGATGATGATGATGATGATGATGATGATGATGACGACGACGACAGCAACAACAACAACAACAACAACAACAACAACAACAACAACAACAACAACAATGACAATAATAATAATGGGAAACGATAGTTTGATGTTAACATGACAAAGATAGTTATTTACATTGTGAATGAATGGTTATTACATATAATCGGTTATTGGGGAAAAAAACCTGCGGGTATAAAATTGTGTAATGCCATTGTTGTTTTGTTTACTTTTACCAGAGACCAGCGCCACCGAGCTACGATGCATGCATTGGTTTTGAAAAGTTTGGAACCGGCGCAGAACCAGATACTGAGGTCAAATTTCGATGACAGTAACACAAGGCTTTGCAATATTTAATATAAAATTATCTTGTGTGTGTGTGGAAAGAGCACTGTCGTTTGATAGTGTTCTGTTTACTTTTTGAGATGATGAGAGTAAAAAAATATTTATCATACATACGTATTCCACAAGCAATTGACAGGTAATCAATGATCGTTGGATTATCTTTCAAGAATATTCTCTCAGCTGGCTTACGCTTGGATAATGCGCTATTGGTGATTTGGAAAAGAAGGAAAAATAAAAGAGATAAGGCGGAAAACCAAGCAAACAAAAGAGAAAGCCGCCTGTGAAAAAAAAAAGATAATTTCATTGAAGAATAAGTGAAACAAATTATGATGTGTGAAACGGTAGCCATTTGCGATATTTTGCTGAACAGTCAAAGGAGAGAGAGAGAGGCACAGAGAGAGAGAGAGAGAGAGAGAGAGAGAGAGAGAGAGAGAGAGATGGGTGAAAGAGAGATAACTGTATTGATTTTACTCTTATAGTATTATGTATCGGTATGGGGTTATTTATTTGGTTTTCTGTGACGTATGAACGAGTTTTGAGGTTCAGAACAATTACCACCAGATGTACAACGAAGATGGCCCATGTATAGACGATGCCAATGTTTTGTTTCTTGTTTCATAAATTATCACGCATAGGCATCTATGCCTCCATTACCATTATTATAAACAGATCATAGTATGAATGAAGTTTATCAACAACACTATAATCTCATCTTTGTTCAGATTATTTTTTACTATGAAAACTTAATAATTTGAGTAAAACAGAAGATTGTATGCCAGTTTGGTTCATATTGCCTGTATCTTTTGTCATTCATTTAAGTCATATAGTACAAACCTACGAAGTGTGTAAGTAATGTCTTGGTAATGTATAGAAAACTTTTTTGTTTTCCTTTTTACAATACTTTTATTTAAATTATCCTTATAGATATCGTTTCATCGATATCGGCTGTTGCATTGTTGAATTATTTAATATTATTTAAGAATAAGTAAATATATGTCATCATCATCATCATCATCATCATCATCATCATCATCATCATCATCATCATCATCATCATCATCATCATCATCATC
>RQTK01000116.1:226743-239870 GCA_003991915.1 Elysia chlorotica | reverse complement strand
TGCTTACTTATTACCTTTTCTTCTCCGCAAACCTATTAACACACGCCTGGTTTAAACTGTGCGATACTGTTAAATCACCGCTTTCCTGCTTCCTCTCGCGTTGGGGAACCGTTGACCACATTTTTGTATCAATTGTATTGGTAGGGATCTTTATACAATTATTTACATTCTAGAACCTATTGTTCAGACACAGCGCCAACTGCCATTCTGGCAACCCTTGCATTGAGAACCTCAGTCTTGTGTTTGCAAGCTTATTCTCACACAACACCGTTGCTTGCCCTCCCCATTAACATGTCTTAGTGAGCGGACAAAGGGTTAGGTTTGAGTTAGCTCTGTGCTGTCCCTGGCCAAGAGAACATAATAATATTATTGTAAGATTGTTTCTTTTTACTTTTTCACGCCCGCCAAAAATATTAAAAATTTCTTTTCTTTTTTCTTCTTTTTTTTTTTTTAACTTTGTGTTGTTTTGTCTCTCTCAATCACGTAGGCCTATTTGGTTTTCGTTTATTCCCACAAGAATTAGAACGTTAATTTAAGATATCAAGACATGGTTTATAAAATGGTTGTCCACTCATCCGTGGAAAATGATTGTAGTTCGAATTAGCAAAAAAAAAATGGTCCAATGTGAGAACGAATGGGGATGATATGGAGAGAGAGAGAGAGGTATGGAGAGGTAATAATGTAGGTAAACAGAGATGACGAAGGAGGGAAAGATAGACAGAGCGAGATGGGCTGAAATAGAGACAGACATAATGTCTAGAGAGGAATGAACGGATTTTCGGCCTAGGCCTACAATCGTATTTATAATCGCTACAGAACAGACTGACCATTCTCCTAGACGGTTCTCCAATCGAGGAAAGCAAAGCTTCTTGGACAGTTGAATCAAATTTAGCGTCACCTTGGTATCATTTTACACATGCCGATCTCTTGAATGAAACGTGCGCGTCCCTGATTTTCACACCTGCATGCATTGGTAGGTGATATGGTAGGTGAGTTTGTTCGGCTGAAAACAGATGTTACCCACGATTTTATTAAAAGTAACAAACAAAAAAAGAAAGGAAGAAAGTGCACAAACATATAAAAACAAAAACAAATACGAACACCAACCCAGCAACACAATAAATAATGAAATAATCATCTGCAATGACTATGAGCAAGATTTGCCCAAGGAAAAGGTCATGTTTGAAGCCAAACCCAGAAGACAAACTGTTTCTAGCTCTCTCTGGCATAAGGCCAATTCTGTGATGAATGTAAACAAAAACCCAAAATGGCGGCTGCTCGCAGAATCTGCTCGGAGTCGGACCCTATCATTTTAAATTGTGATATTTCATTTAGACACAGATCTAGATCTGTTTAGAAATAAATATTGTACTTAAAAAATCGTAATTATTGTTAAGACTTCGAGCACCAACGTGCTCTTTTCCCCCATGGCCTACTTACCCTAATAAGTTCTTAATCTAGGTCTAGATATATCTACATAGACTAGAGTCTAGGCCTAGAGAGATTTTGCCTCAACACCTTAATTACTAGATCTAGATTAGATCTAGAATGAGTTGCTCAGAAAATGGCGCCAGGTAATTATATTTATAAAATTGTTATAGCAATATAGAATTTTTAGAAACTACTTACAGACGTAAGCTTAGTAACGTGTACGCCATTTGAAAGGAGTGGTATTCCTGCACCGCGACCTATTGTAACACTTAGGCTAGATTGGCTAACTCTCAGATGGTACAAACCAAGCTGTCTATAACTAACTCTGGTTAGCTGGTATCCAAATCCTACCCTACAAGGTTAACTATTGCTACTACCACTGATCGGTGAATAGATTTGGTGAACTGCACATAGATCTAGACTTACGATCATAAGTGCTGTCCAGGACCCGCGTTCTAACTGAAAACTAATGTCTACAAATTAGATCTAGATCTTAGAGTTTACTAGTTTAGACTAAACATTAACCCTCAAGGAACACTTCAACTCTGTTGGGCAAATACAAGTAGATAAACATTTACAAGGTTGTACATGAATCTCCCAAAAGATTCAATATATCCAGCAGTCTGGTTCTAGCTCCACTTCAATACTGACGCACTCACAATCACATAGAGACGCTTCATGGATACTTGCGAAGGTTCATCAGTCTTTGTGTTCCGCACTGGTGATCCTCAGTAAAGCCACTTTGCCTACTGATTTCACCACAGGTTCAAGCTTAAAATTCCTTACATCTTCATGGGCTTTACTTGGAAACATTCAGTTGGCATTGAATTCTTGGTAATCACCCCTCTACTCATGCAAGACTCATAGTCATAGGAGCCAAAATTGAGTAAAAAAAAATAGACACTTGCAGTTAATTGTTATGGATCACAATTCTCATGATCACATCTGATCTGATCAATATATGATTGAAGATTTTGGTCCTGTCTGTATATTTCTTAAAGAGATTTGTGATTATAATGATAATAATGCTTTTATTAAATTATAGGACTAAAGCAACACTTCACGGCTTTTACGAGTAAAATTTTAAAATTGATTGTTTAGAACCCATGATGATTGGTGCTCAATTAAAACCCTGTTCTTACCAATTAACTAACTATACAGGTTTACAAAGAGTACTTACAAATAACACTTTAAAAGTAGTTCTGCTAACTTTATAAAATCATTGTCCATAACATCATAGGAATCAGGACTCCTTACCCTGTGCGATCACAGGTCTTTTATTATTAAAATGGCAACCTTTTGTTTGATTTGAGACTTACTCTTACAGATTCATTGTATTTTAATGGACTTTTAAAGTCTAAGGAGGTTGGGCTCCAGGCTAGCAGCTTTAGTTTTCTTTTCGCCTTTTTGGTTGATTCTAACTCTAAGTGAAAATTTAAACATTGTACAAGTAAAATTTTGAAAATGGAAATCAAAATTCATGAAAATCCATTTATAATGCAAACAAATTTAAGCTGCTGAAATCAATAGTAGTGATTCATTGAATTGAGTTTTGTTGCAGTAAAATGTGTTTCACCTTTTTTCAACCGAAATTGATAAAATGTGAAGTAAGGAGAAAAGTACTGCTAGCCTCCGGGACTAAAGGCACTTAAAAGTGATGCTACTGCTAGTCAATCAGAACATAGATTGCAAACCGAAAACTTCAAAGCTCTCAAGTGCTGTGAGAAACTTTAAATAGTCATACATTTTTAGTTCTCATTTCTGTGAGATAAAACTATTGCATGTATTTTTTGTTGATGCAAACATTTTTTTTTTTTTACTTCCATTTTTAGGAATGGCAGTTCATGGCATGACACTGAAACTTCTCTTAGTTTGGGATCTAAATATCAAGACTCATCCTTAAGAACTCATTCAAAAAATGGCTTGACACGTCACAGTAAGGCAAGCGATGGATACATTCTAACAGAAAACACTTATGGTCAGCTTCGTCCTGCTCAGAGAATGAGCTCCAGTGAAGATGAGGAGAAAATTAGATCAAGGGATGCTATCCGTCAGAAAAGCAAAGAAATGAAATTGAAGTTGCACAAACAATCAAGTGATTATAATAGTTCCAAGAAAAATACTCATGACATTTCATCGTCACAGCCTGAGGCCTCGTCAGCTACCTCCTCTACTTCAGCATTAGTTAGCAATGGAGGAGCCAAGGGGAAGGAGAGACGTGTAAAACACATCACGCTGAATCCTGAATATCGTTTGCTGTCGGGTAATGAGACCTCAGGGGTGGAAATCTGTCAAAAGCTGTTTGGCATCACAGTGTTTGAGTACAGCAATGGCAAATCCAACCGCCACCCCACCCACAGGGACAGGAAGCTTGTGGTTCAAAGCGTAGTGGAGGGAAGCAAAGCCTTTGCCTCTGCAAACATCTCAAGAGGTAAGGTCGCACTTCTCTACCACTAGTTGATTATAAAAATGATTTTGTTTTTAAATGCCTAATTTAACAGTAAACTCATTATAAATACTGATCTTTGTTTTAACAATAGAATAATTTATTATGATGCGATGGAAAGAAAAGAATGGTAAGAGATGAAATTTTGAAAAGTATGTTTTGCTTGCAATGTATATTTAAAATGAAGATTTAAATTTCTGACTCTCCATCTAAGTTTTAAGGAATGAAAATTATATCAGCTCTACTGCTTTATATAAGGGCTGAATGGAAAAAAGTTTGTGTATTCATCTGAGCTTTCAACTCACCTTACCTGTTTTCAGGGGACATGCTGATTCGAATAAACGATGTTGACGTGTCCTGGCAGAATTTCTCTCACCTTTTGAAGACCCTGAATAAGCGAGAGGTGACACTTTTTTTAGGACTGTATAAAAAGGAAGAATAAGAAAATGAATCGTTTAATTAAATGGTAAAACAAGAGAAAAAAAAGGGTTGGAGTTAAAAAAAAAATATTTGAGCGATATTTAATTATTTATTACTTATAGTACACCAGTTTTGCTTCCATTGTATGTTTTTTACCTGTTGATATTGAGCCCATCTTTACTCTTAATGGTAAACTCCTGTTCTAACAATCATAGTGTGACGGATCTTTCAATGCAACTCAAATGAAGAAATTACAACGCTGCCGATAACAATTAACCTTTATTCTCTATAGAGGGAGGAAGGGGGTTTAACGTCTCCTAGGTTCCCCTGGGGGATCCTATACGGCAACAATTAACCTTTAATTATTCTCTAATAGTATTAGTAATACAGTATCGGCATATACAGGCTAATTGTTGAAACAACGCATCTAATCACAATTGTTGCACTTGTTTTATTAAAATGAGGATCTCTTTCCTCTCTCTCTCTCTCTCTCTCTCTCTCTCTCTCTCTCTCTCTCTCTCTCTCTCTCTCTCCCCTCCCTCCTTCCCTCTCTCTCTCCAGTATGTTATAATTTTTGTTTTAAAGTGAACTCGAAAAACTCAAAAGAATTGATTGAACAATCCAATGTTTCTCATATTTCAGAAGGTGCGTTTGACCTTCCAGTCCCCCAAAATCATCGGCCCCAAGTCCTCATACAATGTTCTCCAAGTTCCTGAGGCCGACCTGTGTCTGGCCACGCTTGGAAAACGACTGGCCCACATCCAGGAAGAGCTTGCCCACCTTAACTGTGTGGCCATGTACCTCACACTGGCGCACTCGTCTAGTGAGGGAGAGCTCGATCAGATGGTGAATTTATATTTGATCTTTCTCATAGTTTCATAGTATCAGAATCATAGGAATCTTCTGCCGAAACAAAAATTTTTCACATTTTTAGAGCTTTAATAAAGTCTGAATTTGGAGGGTAAAAAATGATTTTAATATATTTAATCAATGCATGCTTTATCTTTGCACTTAAAAGTTTAACAATCTACGGATATATATCCACATTTCGTACAATGCTTTCGATTTAACACAAGGATTTAGATTAAGGTTGATATTGTCTCTATGCCACCCCTTGAGAATTATTCACTGCCCACAGTATGACCAAGGCAAATTGCTTTCTCTAAAGTTTGACCAAAGAATATGTTCTTCATCAATTATCATTCATCCTCTCCTTTACTGTACTGCAACTTGTTAAGATCTTAAGTTGTGTCTGTAATCTCATTGGAAATATTGATAGATTAAAATTAGTGTAACATTGAGTGGACACAGGAACTGTCTTTCTGCAAAGTTTAACCAAAGAATATCACATGTTCTTCATCAATTATCACTCATCCTCTCCTTTACTGTACTGCAACTTGTTAAGATCTTAAGTTGTGGGTGTAACATCTCATAGGAAATATTGATAGATTGAGATTAGCGTAGCATTGAATAGACATAGGAACTGTCTTTTCTTGAAATACACAATGCTTACTATCAGGAGGACGTGGTCTATGCATTTCCTCCTGGTGAGGAGAACCTGATGGCCCTCCGAGGACTCTTCATCACTCTCAGCTCGGCATTGCTGGACGTAGTGGAGCAACCGGCTCTCAGGTAGAGAAATTGTTCTTTTCTTCTCTTTCTGTGTGTGTATGTGTGTGTGTGTCTCTCTCTCTCTCTCTCTCTCTCTCTCTCTCTCTCTCTCTCTCAATCTGTTAAATAGTTTTTGCTTTAAAATTCTAGGCTGCTCTTAAATAAAAAAATTATTTTTTTTATCATAAAGAAAAAAATAGACAAGTTAGTTTGTAACTTACAATATGGTTTACTATATTTATAACTTTCAATTTGTCAACATTAAAAAGAAAATTAAATGAAATGTTCTATTTGATCTTTCATAATCCACACTTCCTCTAAGTAATTTTCGTAGTTGAATTATAAACACATAAAAATACACAATGACCTAAAATTTTGTTGTTGAATTTCTCAGATAAACAGTCATTACCTAAACTAAAAAAAAGAAATGTCCAGCAGCAGTAGATAGAGTTCCATTAATTAAATTCTTAAAACATTTTCAGATCTTACCTGTACATGAACAAATCCAGGGTCCATGTGGCCTACAGGCAGTGTGGGAGAGATGTACTGGTTTTTGCCATGCCAGGAAACAGGTGAGTTTGGTTGGAAAAACAAAAAAATGTCCCGCTTGTGATTTCGTTTGAAAGTTGAACAGTTTTCTGAATGCTTTATGGGTATAAAGGAAAGATATACAAACAGATGCATTTTATTTAGTAGAAGAATATAGAATACTACAAAAGATCATAATTTTGTGTCTATGATTTGGATAAGCCAATTGAAAACAGTAAAAAATCATCTGCAGCTAAGTTTAGATCGTATCTCCACATAAAATGCAAAAGTTGAGTAAGATTAGACCTTGATACATTGTGTTATTAATTTCGTTTAACAATTTTTTTCTCCAGATCTGTCTTCACTTGTATCATTTTTTATTAAGTTCAGTTTGTTAAAGATTGATCGGTACCACATTTTTCATGGCTATGAAAGTGTTCAGAAGCAAAAGTATTTTTTATTCATTATCTGTGAAATGACATCAAAAGCAGAACATTTTTTAAAACTGGGAACAAAACTTGCGAATCATCCATTCTCTGTCATACTCTCTTGACTTGAATATAATAGTTGACACCTTTGGACCAACTTATCTATTTCTTTCTTCTATGGTTTTGTCATAATTGATTTTTTTCCCCTTGCTTGTTGCATAGAATCACTCCCAGCTGCTTGGAAATGGTGCTAGATGCCTTCACATCACTATTGGTGCTACTTTTTGGAGATGTGCAAAGGTTTGTAATTTATAATTTTTTGTTAGTTTAAATTCAGCCTTTGGAATGGCATAGTGCTCAGAGACCATGTAACTGAGACCATTCAGCTTTGAAATTCGTGTTCTTGTTCTAAACTTCCTGTTAAATGTTTTATCTTTTACAGGAACATGGCTTATATAATGATAATTTTCTATATAGTGGCAATTAAATTCTATCGAAATTTCCTATTAAATTCAGTATGCAGTAACCTATTTTTTAATACCTTCCCCATGTTCTATAGAGAGTCAAGAGGTTTAAACTAACTTTGATTAGATTGATGGAGAAAACCACATGTTTTCCCCTGCCTTTCTCTATTTCAGCGCATTTCAAGATTGTGATCGAGTTTGGCTCGACAAAATTATGGCCCTCACTTTTCAACGCGCCCTTGCATTGCCCTCAGTCCACCAGAAACCTGACCTCTTTCAGTGGCCCTCTTTGTTGTCCATGCTCACCTCAGACATGTGGCATGTTCGATCACTGGGTCTCTCCTATAAAGACAAGGTAAGTCTGTAAATAATGAAGCACTGGTTTTTATTTATTTATCTGCAGTGTCCTAGTAATCTATTTAATCTAAGTTTGCAAGAGAGACTGTGCAGGTTGAATATTATGCTAAAGAAATAATGGTAGCAAAAGGGAAGTGTTGGAAAAAGCAAAATTGTCATTGAAACTAGAATGGAAGCTATATGTTTAGTATTTTTAATTGAACAAAAAGATAGAATGAAATAAGTGAAACAGTCAGTTTTGATGTTGAAGATGGTTTGTTTTTTTAATGGGGTTAGAAATATTTAAACTTATTTGTATGTTTGATCATTTTGCTTCCTGCATAAGAGATAAAAGACTTGAATCAGACTGAAATGGGACCCTGAAGTTTCTTTTCTTTATTATTTCAGTTACTCTGTGATGAAATCCTGAATGAGTTTGAGTCAATGGATTTTGATGACTTTTTAGTAAGTTTTGGCTTATATGGATGAATTTAACTTATTAATTCACATAGAAAGGAACAATTCTATTTCTACTGTTTTGAGAGCTGAAGACATTTTGCAGTTTATTCCCATGTGGTTTTTGGTGTGATATAATCTAGGTAAAAAAAAAAGCAAAGGCAATTTAATTGAATAAAATGTATTTGTGAATTGAATATTGCAAACCAAGTTGAGTGTCATGATCATTTAGGAGTGTCAACAGCACCTATATTCTATTTTTATACACACCAGTCATTGCTGCAAATGCCTTGGCAACATCCAAAATTATGCTATAATTTTAGGGTTGTAGCAAATTGGTATTCACTATGATGCTGTGCATACTATTAAAGCTATTATCATTGCTCAAGTCATGTGTTTTAGACATCTTTTATGCAGCTTCTTTACCTTCAATAGGAAACCATTTCAGATTTGACATGATAAGAATATTAACAAAATTTTGAAGTGTGTTCATCACTTTCAGATGCCTATGAAAATTCAGGCCATGATTTCTGTATTGGCATGAGCCTAGAGAAATTGATATAACAATGTGTTTTTATTTTTACTGGTCTGCTTTCAGGATAACATGGATTTGTTTTTAAGAAGAAAGTATGTGATAAGGGGCACAAGTCTATATTATAAGGTATGGTATTACTATTATTTTTCTTCTTCATCTTCTCCTGTATCATTTTTGTCATCTTCTTCACCTTCTTTTTCTCCTCGTCCACTGTCTTATTATTTGTATTATTATTATTATTATTGCATTTTTTATTTTTTTTTATTGATTTTGGATAGGTGGATATATCCAAGTATATATATATATATATAGCAATTATAACAATAATTGCAATAAGGGGCATTTACACAATTACAGTTAAATAGGAAAATGAACAAAACATTTTAACATTTATGTATTGGAATTTCTTTTTTTTTTGCAAGGATTGGTGATATACCAAAGGTGCATAGAATACTAAATTTTGACATGCACTATTTATAGCAAAGAATGGTCTTTCCAAAAAAAAAAAAATCAACTATATTAATCTTAAACTCAAACAGCCTTGCCAATTTTGTATTATCTTCTTGGAGTAATCAGTTTATTTTTTCATAATTTTTTTTTAATTTTGAAGGAAATAATGCCCACTGCTCAGATGATATTATTATTATATTGCCAACATCTGACCCAGTATGATGTCAATTAGGTATTCTTAATGTCCATCATCTTACATCAATAGTGATGACAATTTTTGATTAAAAAAAAAACAACAACTAAAAGTATGTCAAGGGGCTGTGTCTTGTGATTCAATATGATTATGTTTATTTAACTTAAAGGGTAAAAGTTCAGCTTAAAAATACTGATCTAGTTGGCACCAATATAAAATAGGATATTGAGATCATGCTTTCTACATTTTGTAGATCAGAGTGTAATATGGAGTGAATTCTCATCTTCCTTTTTTTTTTCCAGGGTCATCTAATCACTTCCCATTTGTTTGAGGAGCATCAAAAGTGTGTAAATCTGTTTCTGCAATCTCATGAGTTGTTGTCCTTGTCATCTCGGCAAGAAGTAAACCAGGTTTTTGTGTGGCAGGAGCTGAAGTTCTGTCAGGATGCTGTGACATCTCTTCCTGTGGGTTATAGACCCTGCGTCACGCGTAGCTTTCTCATGATAGTTGGTTTGGTAAGATTTTTTATTATTTTTATTTGTATTATATTTGTCGAGACTACAGTTTTACTCTAACATGCCTTGTCAAATATCTGCAACTTTTATGTTAGTAAAGAAAAAATGATTTCTGGACATGACAATTTTGCAACACTTTTCTTCGTAAGGAGTTTAAAGTTTAAAGAAAAACTTTTTTTCGTCCATAAAAATAGGCTAACAGAATGGAAGTTGCCAAATCAATCATAAAAATCTGAATAATATGATATTTATGTTGCATTTCTGGCTTGCAGTTTTCAAAATATAAACAATGCCTAAAATGTGCCAATCCTATATGACCAGCAGAATTTCATAATAGAACTAGTGTTTCAAATTTGTTTATGCATGCTATGAACAATACACATTTTAGCCTGCAATGCTCAAATACCTTTATAGAAGAAAAAAGTTTTAGGGAAAAAAATAGGTATAAAGGTGATTATTCTGAAAGAGCTTGTTCATTCAGATTTTGACTGACTTGTTTCCATCCATGAACAAATGATGTTGTCAGAACTAGAAAAAAAAAACCATTTACTAAATGGATAATTATGGTCAGTAGAAATAAGAGATATTTATCTTTGAAGGCTTAAAGTGATGTTAAAGAGCAGGCGTACCTTCCTCTTTCCCCGCATTACTAGAAAAAATTACTGTTTTTTTTTTTTTAATCGATTAACAACGCCTTTTAAACAAGAACTAATTATTGTCAGTGGAAAAAGGATACATTTATGTCTGAGGGTTTAAAATGGTGTTGAAGAGAAAACAAACAATTTTCTTTCCTCTCATGCAGCATCACTATTACCTAGCTGTGCTGGTCGAGGCAGGATACCCCACAGATCAAAATCAAAACTTACCACCAGCTCGACCAATCCCTTTGCTTGTTGAGCAGGGGCGAGCAACTCTAAGACAGCTGGAGACGGAAGAAGTGCACATGTCGCGATGCTGTGAGGAAAGGTGGGATTGTGATTGTTATTGTAGCCATTTCGACCATTAATATAATTTTTTTTTTTTTCAAAGAAACTTACATGTTAAATTTACTCAATGCTACGAATCTAATCTACAATACTGACAGACCATAAAAAAACGACAAGAAACCCACATTTAATGGGTAATAAAGATATTGTAAAATTACAAGAAAAATTAATATTTTTGATAAAATATTCAATAACAAGGATTAAAATGAATAGAAACAAACCTTTGAATTAACCAGGGTAAATCTGGTAGAAGTTAAGATTTCGCATCTTTGAGTTATGGCCGCACCAAAAGTATAACTTTATCAACTTCAGAACCAGGGATATTCCTTTGTATTAAAAAAGGTTAATATCTAATAGCTTTTATTTGTTTAGAGGTCTTTCACTCAAAACTTGACTAGTGCATAATTAACCCTGTTTGCCTCACATCTTGTTGTTAAGTAGATCACACACAAAAATTATGATTGCAGATCATTTTTATACACACTGAAAATAACATTTCAAACTCTAATTAGCTAAATGTCTGCTTATAATTCAACAAAATTTATTTTAATGTAATTTTTGCAAAAGATTAGAAAATATTAATACACTCTTGAAAATTCAAAACTGTTCTAAACAAATCCCTTCTCAAAAGCAAATTATGATACATTATTTCTCACCCTGTATTTTTCTTGTTTTGTTTATTTTCAGCCTGACAAGCACAAATCGTGATGTGATTCTCACTTGCCCTGATCAGTTTTGTACTCAGTTCAGTCCTCGGAGTAGAACTGGAGCAAGGGAAACAACCTCAAATGGTGTGGTGATGTCCCCTCACAGTCGGCCAAGTGAGTCTCTAAAATTGTAAAAAAAAAATCTGTTTGCCTTGGGTTTTTTTTTAAGTGTTCAAAATCATGACAGGTAAATTATTTTTAACACATTAATCATAACGATTTATTTACATTGATATCCAGATGATCATGTTCCTATGATTCTATAAAAGCTTGAGCGATTTTAAATTTTTGAATCTCTAGTGAAGCTTTGAGTGACTTTGATATCATATAATGTACTAGCTTCCACACGTGTCACTTATACATTTGTTTCCCTTTCGGTTCATATTTTTCCTTTTTTTTATTGAAACACAATGTCATATTTTATACAAATTTTCAATTATCTTTATCCAAAATTCTCTTCTATATCACAATCTCATTGGGAACTTAGGAGGGGTTAAATTTGGAGATAAAATGACTTCCCTCTACCAAATATCTCATTAGTGGGTTCTATAAAATATCGTCAGTTATATTTTCTTTACAGCAAAGGAAAAAAAAAGTATAAAAAAATTACTTACAAGCATTTTTTGGCTTTCTAAAGGACATGTTCCATATTCTATTATCATTTTGACTTGTTTTTTTTTTTCCTCTGCCTTTATTATCTGTATCAGGTTTGACTTCAGCAAAATCAGTCAGTGGTGATGCTCAAGTGTTTTCTAGATCTCGATCTAAGTCTGCAGATAGGCTTGGTAAGAGATTGGAACAGTGTGTTTAATATTCATAACATCCCTTCATTTTCATATGTCCTATTAATGTATTTATTTTTGTTTTTGTCATGTGAGAAAAGAATTTAAGAGTGAGTTATTATGTCAGTAGTTGTAATGTAAAAACCCTTTTTTTCTTTGGATTAGATTTGTAATGGAGTCAATTTATCAGTATAAATAAATATCTGTTCTGTCTGTTTGGATGATCATCGTTCAGGTATTTCGATTCTGTTTTCTTCTAAAATTATTTTTGTTATTTTTATGATGATGATAATTAAGATTATTTTTATATCATTATTGTTATAAACATAAACTTAAAAGAAATAACTCATAATTTATGGATTTGGCCCCTGCCTTAGATGATAGGGGGGTTTCCAGCCACCAGGACGCAAGTGCTGTGATTCATAGATTCGGCAGCAAACATTCCTACGGTTCTAATGACTCTGGAGGAAGTGGTAGCAGTGGGCCCTCCAAGGTAACAGATAGCTATCATCTTGGAGTGCTGTGATGTTATTTGCACAACCATATTTGATCAAGCACATATTGATCCACTGGTGCGATCTTTGGTGAAATTAAGCCATTTAAAGTGTAATTTATACTTTGTTGCTGATATCCTATCTTTGTCAAATGGCTTACTTGTCTGCTGGGTTTTTTTTTTACATATTTTTTTCTGCTAAATGCTTAGTATTGGATATGATGCTCTATATATCATCTGCATTATTATTATTATTGTTATTGTTGTTATTATTATTATTAATTTTTACGATTATTATTATTATTATTATTATTATTATTATTATTATTATTATTATTATTATCAT
>RQTK01000116.1:210556-226273 GCA_003991915.1 Elysia chlorotica | reverse complement strand
AGGAGGAAGGTAATGAACACATTGATAAGGGAATAGCTCCAGGAGGAAGGTAATGAACACATTGATAAGGGAATAGCTCCAGGAGGAAGGTAATGAACACATTGATATGGGAATAGCTGTAGGAGGCAGATAATGAACACATTGATAAGGGAATAGCTCCAGGAGGAAGGTAATGAACACATTGATATGGGAATAGCTCTAGGAGGAAGGTAATGAACACATTGATATGGGAATAGCTGTAGGAGGCAGATAATGAACACATTGATATGGGAATAGCTCCAGGAGGAAGGTAATGAACACATTGATAAGGGAATAGCTCTAGGAGGCAGATAATGAACACATTGATAAGGGAATAGCTCTAGGAGACTGATAATATAATTTTATTTCTAAAGGTATTAATTATCAAATGTTTATTCCAGATTGACGAGAGGGCGAGACAACTACTTGTTTTCCTATGTCCAGTTGGACGAAGGTGCTGGCGTCCTAGTAGCCCCGACAGATCTTCAGTTGCTGGAGCAACACTCGGTTCTACAGGCACAGCTACTTGACAACTTTGCCGTGGCTTCCCAGAAAATAAGAATTCTGCTCACGGTTAGTCATAGACTCTTGTACTTACCTTAGCTTGACAATTTAATGTAAAATAAGGAGGAAAAGTGATGGGGAAAACAAACACTCTCAAATAATACTTACTCCAACCTGCACAAAATTTAGATTTACAGGCGATCCTTGCCAAATATAAGTTTTATAATTTCAGACAAGTAAGATATCGTACAAGTGATATAGAGCTATTGATATAGATACCCTTTCTATTGGTTAACATATTTTGCTATTATTATCGTTTTGCCTATTGCAATATTAATATTGTCCATTAATTTTAGTTAATTTAGTTCACATATTTTTATTCCTCTCTCTAATTTTATTTTCATTTTTTATTCTTTCACTTGAAGAGCCCTGTGGGAGATAAAGCAGAAAAGTCAGTGTTTTGCAGTCAGGCTGACGCAGCAGACACAAACATCCTGGAAGCTGGCACTCTCTTCACCTGCTCAGTGAAGTCCTCACAGGATAAGAGACAGGTTTCATCTCTGCAATACTGGGTGGTCGGGTAAGAATTGTTTAACCCATTAAGGACTTTACAACCCTTTCATGTCTCATGATATAACGCCTATTTCTTGTGTGCGCACCAAATTTCAAAAGTTTTTAAAAGTTAAAAAGCTTTGGTTTTCATTTTTTCAAGGTGGAGGGTGTACAGATCAATACAAAGTGTTGCTAACACAAATGTACATTAATTTGCAGAACCTGTGGGCAATATTATAGGAAATGGTAAAAAAGAAAAGAGCAGGAGGGCCCCATAGAGGCATTTTCTTTGATTCTTCAGTGCATCAAGACTACACAAAGAGCCTTAAACTCATAGGTTTATAGAATATTTTAATGCTACTTTTTAGTTCTTTCGAGAAAGAATATATATCTTGGCTAGGCTTATTTTATAACAACACTTAAAAAAGGTGCATCTTTTTTTTTTTAATTTTTGGTTTATAATGATAATCGTAGCTTTTGTTTAAAAAAAATAATATTCAGTATAATAATTGTGTCTCATTTTGCCATCTCACTCCTCAGGAGAAGATTGTTGAGTCCTCGAGCCGTGTTACTCTTCGTGTGCTTTCATGAGTCGGCAGACCAGAGCATAGTGGAAACAGCTTTTTCTCTCGACTTTGGGACATGAGAACGTGTAACGAATGCCCGAATCAATCAGTTTGAGCTGACAGTCTCAGAAGCTTGTAAATGATAAAAGCTTGGCCTGTCAAGAGGGCTTTTGAGTGGTATGAGAGACAGAGTTATATATTTATCCCTTTTATTGGGATGTCTATCAAATTTGTTCCATTCAAATATGTTACAAGACCCTCCATTTCTGTTTACAATGAACTTTACAAACTGAAGGTATATTGGTAAAATAATGTTTGTTTAATAGTACTTGAACTCCATTGTTCATTTTGGCTCTTTTCATGAGAATTACAACAAAAGAGACGACTATCATTTAATAAGAATAGTTCATATCATAGTGATGCCAATTTTTTCGTAAATTTACTGATATTCAGTAAAAAAAAAAGAAAAAGTAGCAGATCACATTTCAGTAAAGTATATCAAGTGGTTGAGTCTTGTGATTCAATATGATATATTTATTTAAGTGTAGGAGTTCAGTAGACAAATTATTGATCCAGTTGGCATCACTGCACATCAGTCTTGAATCTCCTTAGAACCGTTATCTCAACTGTCCAATACAATTTAACTACATGCCCTAGGAACAACAAAAGTTTATGAGGCATTTTTTAGCTTGCTGAACCTTGGCAATATAATAAGAATAAAAGATAACTAGAAGGTAATTATTATGATTTTAAGTGCCTGTTAAGTTTAAATAGTATCTTATTTCAAATCAAAATCGAAATGAAAACTCATAAGCAGAGGTTTTCAAGGTGAGCCAACTAGCAATAATGTGGTAAGCTGAAACTCACATAGCGAAGAGTGTTGCTGTTTCAAGAAAAATATATACTGGTAATTTAGAAAGGTGGATGCACCAGTATTGAAGTTGACACTTCAACTCTGTGATGATATCTGCAAGTGGAGATCACTCACACACTTTCCAGCATTGTTTGTAAAACACAGTTGCTGCCCGCACTTCCTTCTGTATTATGGATCTCTATACTTTTCGTCTTTCTGTGTTGGTGTATACATGTGTTCCATTACTTGATGTGTCCAATCTTTCCCCCATATGACATCTTTTTTTTAATTTTACATCTGCAAGCATTTCCAAACAGCAATAGCTTTATTTGCTGTATGATGTTAAAAAGAAATGTTAAGTACTTTGAGAATACTGCCATCCATTCTTTTTGCTTTCCAACATATCGTAGGTAAATGTCTGGAGAACCATATTTTCTGTGTGATGTTTAAAAGAAGTGTTAAGTACTTTGAGAATACTGCCATCCATTCTCCTTGCTTTCCAACATATCCTAAAGTAGATATTTGAGGAAACAAATTTCAGCACTATGGATTTTTTCTCATCTCTTTTTCAAAGTGCCTATCCCTTCACTCCACATGGCAAGACTACACAACAAACATTTAATGATTTTCAGTTTTAGCTGTTTACCAATATACATCCTTCCATATATTGTTACAGTCTATCATTCTTTCTTTGCCATCGTAATTCTAGTGTTTAAATCTTTAGAACAGTCAGTGTTGCCTGTTTTTATTGAGCCAAGGTATTCAAAGTGTTCATTCAACACATTGTAGTTCTTAGTTGCCAAAACTGGCTGGTTTATGTTCTTCATTTCCTCTATTTTGTTGGGGGTGGGGGTTGTTGTTGTTTTTTTTAATCAGCTTCAGGCTCATTCTATTTACTGAGTTTGTTTATTATTTTTAGGACCTCTGTACGGTCATATATAATGCTGCATCATCTGCATACTTTAGATTTAAAACTTCTGCCTCCTTATGTGTGCGGTTAGAAACATATGGCCCGTCTCTCGCAGTCTCACAGGCTGTTAAAGAAAACAACTTGAGGACCATTTTTGTTTTGTAAAATGTAATCTACCTGATTTTTGTTTGTTTCGTGTTTTGTTGATGTCCAAATGAGCTTTCTGCATTTGCGGCAAGTGTACCACATGCTAAGTATCATCAAATGGTTAGCCTCTGAAAAAGAACGATTTTCCACATTCACATTTTTTACTCCCAACCCATGAGGTCCAAGTTCCTGAATTTTTTGTATATCCATTGCCTTTTTCGGCATTAATATTGAGGATAATGGTGCGTTTTTGTTGTTGTTTTTTTTTGGGTTTTTTTTTGGGGGGGGGTTCAAAATATTGGACTGCTTGCAGTTTGTAGAATCAATCTACATTCTGTTCACTGTATTGGCAATGTGATATTGTTAATCTAATAGTCTTTGACTTGGTTCAAACATTCCTAATGCTATCTAAACTTCTGTGTTACAAGTTCCTGTGTTTATTGCTATGATTACTTTACCTTACCCACAAGAGCAAATGCCTTTTATTGATTAGGCAGTTTTGTAGAAAAAAAAGCATTTTTCGTTTTTTTCTTGTCTGAGTATGAAATTAAAATTGATCCCCATGTTCTTACTATGCTACATTTGTATAAATTAAGTTCCATCTTGTTTGCTTTTAGGGATTCCTGTTTTAAAGACATTTTATGCCATGCTTGGAATCGAAAAGATCTTGATTATTTTTTGGTATAGCAGTTTTTAAACATTCCTTTTTATTGTTTAAAAAAATTTTTGTGTAAATAAAATCATGTTTCATTGAGTTCTCTACATTAATTTTATTTTATGAATTATTTTTTAGAGACGGAAAGAAATCCAATATTTAATTTTTGGTTGTTTGATTGTAATACCAATATTTTGGTAGCTTTGTATTTGAGTGATGAGGCAACCCACCTACATATCTTGCCAGATTATAGTTAGAGATCAAAAGTAAAAGAAAAATGTTTCATAAATATTTTTTTACTTGTTCTTTTTAATGATTTAGTTCATAGACTTTTAATTACTGATTGGCACTTTGATTATAATTATTGTAGCAGGTATGACTTTTTGTGTATGTGTATGAATAATTTAAGGAAAATGCATATTTTTCCTTCGCATATGTATAATTTCTTTTTATTGTTGATCTTTAATATTGAATTAAGACAGAAATGGTGCTATGCTCTGCATGATTTACGTTATGCTTCACATTGCAACTTATTTTTACAGTCTTAGCATTGTTTTAAAAGAAAATTCACACTAGACTTCGTCCAATATTGTCAGCATTACAAAATTATGGATTTTTTGTCTGAGCTTTTAATTTTAATCAGCATTTGCATTCTTTTTTTTTTTTCAAAATCATTTTTACCTCTGATTTGAATAAGCTTTAAGAACAAAATACATGTTTTAGTACATCTCATTTTTTAACATGTATTTATTTTGCAAGGTATCATTTTTTGTGTGTTTTTTTTTCAAATTGTTAAGTCCATTGCACTTCTAATTCTTATTATTAAATTTTTAGCAAGGTGATCAAGACTATGTACCCAGCAATTATCACTGCTAACAAGCCGTCTTGCCTAGATCTGTATTTTACTGTTAGGTGCTTTGTTTAACACTTGTCCTTTTCCTGCATCTCCACCTGTTTATAAAACTGCTTTTATATCGAGTTATAAAAGCAGAACAAAAGGGTAATCTGAAAATGAAATTTCCATTTCTTTGTTTAGAATTTTTTTTTTGCACAAAGGTATCTGCATAACATTTAAAATAAAATTTTATATCTATTTCTATTTACAATTACCACTGACAGCAATTCTTCTTTCAAACTATCATACATCTAAAGTACTAAATCTACCAAAAAACCTTTTACTGTAATGGAAAGGCAGTAGAAGTCACATAGATTTCTGATGACTTGCCATTTACTTTAACAAAATAATGTGTGCTGTTGTATTACCCATTTCACCTCTGCCATCTTAATGTGCCTTTCATAGAAGACTAACCGCTATATTTATTAATTATTTTTCTCAAAAGGAGTGGACAGTAGACAAAACTAACTTATGTTTATCCTAAACATATCAGCCCTAACAATAAAATGCTTAATGAATTTACTACTATACCTGTAACATGTGTATTTTATCTTACAGAGTGATTATATCTGTTTATATTGGTAAAGGCAATATTTGCTACTACTTATGACAATGTAAATGGAACAGTCATTCCATATCCTGCTTATGCAGTTTGCAGTTGGAGGCTTAATTCAAGTCAATGGTTTACAAGGAAAAACATTTATTAGTCCTAGTAATGTCCTGCTTTTATACTAGTCAGGAAAAAAAAATTCCCATAAACAGAAACAGGGTATAAGGCCAGAATCATAACAAAAGTGCTTTTTCGCATATGCGCATACATGTACTTGCAAAGCAAAAGCGGATATTATTTATATATTCTATTTTCTTGCACAGAACAAAAAGTTTGCAGGGCATACAATGGAAAAAGGTGATTGAAGAAACCTTATAGCTGTAAGTGAACTGTATTGGTCGTTCACATATGCGCATTTGCAAAAAGGCACTTTTGTTGCATTTCCCATCTAAAATGAGGTCCTTTAAAAAGGCACGTATTAACAAATTTTTGATTTGTAGCAGTCAACAGACTCTAAGATCTGGTCTTATTACTTTATAATATCCATTTTTGTTTAAACATGAAATAGCATTCTAGCAATGTGAAAAATTTTTTTTTTTAATTATGGTGACTACTTAGAAGTGTTTTTTGCTTTGCTTCTGAATTAACAAAATAAGTATTGTACTTTGTAGTATGTGTAAACAAACGGAAAAGCTGGATCTCAAAAGTTGAAATACAATGTTTATATGAAACCTTCTTTATTTACCTCTTCTAAAACACTTAGAATTCATAGTCATGTTTTTAATAGATCTGAAGATAACTTTAACCTGGATTTAGTTTTATTTGACATAGCTATTGCTAAGTGTTACATTTTCATGTTAATTTTTATCTGAATTAAATACAATATACATGTATCGTAAAAAATTAAAATGTTTATACCCATGCAGGCTTTCTTCCTTGGTTTGGTTATTTAATACAATTTGTTTTTCTGAGACATCCAAGAAGAATAAGAATAGAAAAATTTTTTATTGTGGACCTAACTTATATCGTTCTTCCTTGTTATGTGTTTAAAAAACTACATGACAAACTTGGATCACTGTGTAAGTTCGTTTAGAAGCTGCCATATTATAAATTTAGAATATTATAGAAAATATCTCTGATAAATAGGGGGAAAAAAAATCTACGATGCACATAACAAAATCGCCTTCCTTAAGAAGAATGGCTAATATGACAAATTTGTTGGAATCTTATCAGTTTAATTTTTGTATACATTTTTTAAACAATTTATTTCATATCCAAAAATAGATCATTTCACATATGATGTAAAATTGAAAATAAACAAAGAAATAGACAATACTTTCAGAAGAAAAGTAAAAGAAAACATCAGAACCAACGTCATCCTTTAATTAAAATCAAATGCTTTTAAATAATTGACACAGCCCTTTCCCCAATTCTAGTTTTACCCACCCAAATTCATTTCTGACTATCTCTTTTAACCCCTTTGTGACGGAGGTATATCTAATTGCCTTATTCGAAAATTGAAGGTGATATGATTCAACTTTTTTCGTACATTTTCAACGTCACTGGATGTGATGATTTTTTAATTTTTTTGCATTCAGCGCAATGCCGTACATTGTCCATCTAATCGTCATTGGGAATGGGGAAATATGTGGATTTGAGAACATACAGTGTACGTGGGCTAGGCATCAAAAGGGTTAAGGTAAATAATTATGTTAATAATATTTTCATGACAAAATACATTCATTTGCATTTTTTAATGACCATAAAAGGGGGAAAAAAAAGATTTCAAAAACTCAAATTCATGTTCATTTGACATATAAAGGAGTGATAAAATTGCGACACTATAAACCATTTTTTAAACTCTAGATCAGCTTTCAATATAATTAAATGTGATGCATATAGGACAACCGGTACAAAATGCTCGCAACTGTTTTGGCACAGTATGAGGCAATATCGCATATTGAGTGCATTGTAGAACAAAGAACACAATTATGAGCATGCTTTAAGGTTCATACAAAATTTCCAAATAGAAAATTTTATCACATTTCTCTATAGAAATTGTGTACATGACGACTTACCGGATAAGAACAAACCATTTCATTGCAACGAATCATAACAAATTGTGTGAAAATTGTTTGGTTTTTGTTTTTTTTTAGATTCTTATATACTTCAACAGATTGCACATGTAGCTAAAATACTTTTTTTTTGCCTCTGCTATCATCAATCACAGAGATTCGGATAATGGCACATTTATACTCTTGCGTGTGTAATCTTTACACCACAAGACATTCAAATATGACTGCAGGTCCTTTGACATTATAGTAAAATCTATGAAACATAAAATATCAAGTTTGATTTCATAATATGAGAGCACATTGGAGATACATAGAAATTTCTGTGGAGTTTTTTTTCGTTTTTTTATTTATTTTTTTTTTTTATTTGTTTGTGAAGGAATGAGACAGTTGCATACAATATTATGGACATTGTCAACAAACGTTAGCAGTTTTTGCATCTTCAGGTAAATGTAAAACATATGTAAAAACAATATATTGGCAGGAGTTTTAACTGATAAGAGCCATGACAAACTTTTATAACCAGATATATTTTTGTCATGTTAATCGTTAAAAATATAAGTTAAATAAATCCCATCTTTTACACTGGTATAAAGAGATTTGAGAATTCGATTTTTTTTTTATTTTAACAAATTGAAGACCCATCTCACCCTATCACAGTCAGTGTCTGTATAAAATCAAATGGATAAATTTATTACATGTATATGATTGTTTGCTCCTTAAAAGAAAACAAACAGAAAAATAGGCCTTGCTTGACTTGCAACAAATCTAAGCCTCATACTTGTACATGTACTTCCACAGTCGGAGTGGGGAAGGTAGGGGAGGGGAAGGAGAACTATTGCAAGTGGTAAACCACTGGACTCTCAATCGGGAGGCCCCAGTTTGAAATATATACTCTGTAAAAAAAAATTATTTGATTCCATCCCTACTGGTTGGTTGGTTTCAGTATAATGTAAACTGTTAAGACATAAGTCCTTGAATCAACGCAATGTGGGGCAGCATAGAATTGGGACCAGTCTACATATATAGCCTATATAGTGCTGATGCTGGACGTTATTTTTAAGCAACCAACTTAATTCCATAGAGAAACAATAAGTTAGAGGAGCATATATAGTGCATGTAAACCCCATGTATGCACATTTTTAGGCCATCTATTGTTTTTAGGAATTGAGTGACTTAGAATTGCTAGACTTTAAGCAACTAACTTAATTCCATAGAGAAACAATAAGTTATAGGAGCATATATAGTGCATGTAAACCCCATGTATGCACATTTTTAGGCCATCTATTGTTTTTAGGAATTGATTGACTTAGAACTGCTGGATCGGGTTACTCCCATGATAGCGATCCTCTGGATGGTTATTGTCATTGCAGTCCGACTCCTCTGACATATTGCGCGTGATGCACTCAGCGGACATGTTCCGAGCATCCTGGCCTCTATGTCGTTGCTGTCTAGAATACAGTTTGAAGTTGTTGTACTGACACCGTTCATGCGAAGCGATGTCCTTGGTGAAAACGTCATCCTCCACATTGTTACCCCCGTCTCTGGTGTATCTTTCGTGGGCTTTGTCACACTGGGGATGTTTTTCCATGAAATTTCTATATCTTTAAATGCATTTAGAGGAAAATGCCACTATGACGATTAAAAATCCACAGCATCTCCGATGATATTGAGTGACTTAGAATTGCTAGACTTTAAGCAACTAACTTAATTCCATAGAGAAGCAAGAATTTAGAGGAGCATATATAGTGCATATATGTACATTTTTAGGCCATCTATTATTTTTAGGAATTGAGTGACTTAGAACTGCTGGATCGGGTTGCTCCCATGATAGCGATCCTCTGGATGGTTATTGTCATTGCAGTCTGACTCCTCTGACATATTGCGCGTGATGCACTCAGCGGACATGTTCCGAGCGATCCTGGCCTCTATGTCGTTGCTGTCTAGAATACAGTTTGAAGTTGTTGTACTGACACCGTTCATGCGAAGCGACGTGCCATTGGTGAAAACGTCATCCTCCACATTGTTTACACCCGTCTCTGGTGTATCTTTCGTGGGCTTTGTCACACTGGGGATGTTTTTCCATGAAATTTCTATATCTTTAAATGCATTTAGCAGGAAAATGCCCACTATGACGATTAAAAATCCACAGGCATCTCCGATGATATCCAAGACCTCCATTTTGAAAAATTCTTGGAACAGTATTGCTGAGCCAATAATGACACATGAAGTGAACAAAACATAGTTAATGGGTGTCACCACTGCCGTGTTGAATGTATCCAAGGCCTGAAAGAGATAACAAGTGACAATAAGAAATTGTTTTAATTAACTATATCTGTAATTGATGCATAGCAATAGGTGAAACTGGTCAATCAAAATATATCTAAATTTGAATGTCAATAATAATGTTAATAATGATTTTCTTTACTTGTACTAAAAACTATAGTATATACATTTATGAGAAGTTATTTGACATGTTGAGTGGAGTTCAGTGGATTAAAATCCTAAAACGTTATACATAGTTATGAAATCAGCTGTTAGCCATGACTTCATTGAATTCTTCTAATTATAATTAACTTTTAATGCACTGCATAGCTTTTAAGCTGCTATGCACATTTACAATATATAATGTCTTTTGTTTATTTGCTTTTTTACGCTTTAATCCCATACTTAATACATTAACCGTTAGCTCTCAATATAAATGAGGGCCTGGAATTGTGTGGGTCAGGCGCTTCATTCAAAACTCACCTTGTTGAGATAGTTGAGCTCTAGAAGTATACATACGACTACCACACCTAGCAATACATATGTTAGCCAGTTGGTGAATTCATTGTGGCCGCGGGCAGTGGCTGTGATGGCTACGCCCACACCCTTACAGCCCATCACGGTGAGCGAGCCGAGGCAGGAGCAGATTGTCACATACACCAGCACATTCTTCTGGCCGTAGCGGG
Source organism: Elysia chlorotica (assembly GCA_003991915.1). NCBI lineage: Eukaryota > Metazoa > Mollusca > Gastropoda > Plakobranchidae > Elysia > Elysia chlorotica. The sequence goes on along the minus strand of RQTK01000116.1, from coordinate 215,600 downwards.
GCACGAAGTAGACAATCATCACCACCGAGATAAGCACCATCGCTATGCCATAAATTATAAACCCTGAAAAGAAAAAAAAAGAAAAAATTTATTATATTATTTTAGCTTTTTAGATTTAATTTCGCCCTGAGTTTGGTATGAATTTAAGTGCTCTAGTATCAAAGCAAAATGTGTATTTTTGTATGAAGACCAAAACACTAAAACGACAAAAAACACTTGTAAAATCTTTGTGGGAAATTATAAAATTAATTATTCTCACTAATATTGTGATGCATGATGTTGTGTGTATATAGATAATATTCTTTTTTTGCTTTTCTTATTAGCTCATATTTCTACAACAGTGCTTCACATATTTTTTTAAAAAAAGAAGAAAAAGATACATGAACATTTTACTGACACATGCCATAGAAATCAAGAATACTATGTGTGGTTGTTATTTTCATAAATCCAGAACTATAAAAAGTATGACACATTAAAATGATGTACTAGGTAATATAAACACAAATTGATACTCATTTAAAAAAAAAACAACATGTATATCCAATAGATGTACATGTATATCTGTCATCCAAGCCATAATATCATATATGACCAATCAGCTCCAGCTAATCCTCTAGCATAGCTTTGCCGGCTGCGGTTACATGTACATGTATATCCAATAGTTGTATATTTTTCATTCAAGCCTAAATATCAATTCTGACCAATCAACTACAGTTAATCCTCAGGCATAGATTTTCCTGCTGCGGCAGTGAAGTATAATCATGTAACGAAGTTAAACCTGTCCAAATCGAAGTTGGAATCTCTCACCTGGCTCTTTCATCTTGACCATCAGGTCGTCCACATCGTGCACCTCCTGCTCCTTAGGGCTGTGTATCACTATCAGAGTGGAGCCCAGCACACACAGCACGCAGCCAACCTTGCCCAGAATGTTCAGACGCTCTTTCAGGACTCGCGCTGCAAGAATGGCGCTGATAGTGTGGGAGAAATGGAGGGAAATAAGAAGAAAAGATTTTTTAAAACTCAGCGACAACAACAAAAAATACTATGAGAATACGTTATAGCATTAAAAATGAACAGTCTGCAAAAGATGAGAGAACAAGATAATTTTATAAAATAATAGCTGTCAAAAAAATTATCAAAAGAGCTATTGATACGAATTCAAAATAAAATCGGGTTTGTATTTGTAACCCTTTTTAAAAACGTTTTAAGAAAGATTAATGGATGGTGAATGTTAATTTTAGACTAGATTGTTGGCATCGTACATGCTCTCCTTTATTTACTCTATCAATGATGAAATCCGTCTCATGTTCACTGTAAAGCCTCTATTCTTTATTAAAAAAAAAATACCAAGGAAACCAGCTCTGATTGTACAGACCTTAATATTGATACACCTTTGACTTCTCTCTGAACTTGTGCTTTGTGGGCGCAGAATTAATCTTTAGTGTAGTACATTTCAGCATAGAGTAAAACTCGTCAATATTTTCTTGTCAGGATTTCGTGCAACCGTAATGTTGTATCACTGGTTGCTAATCTATATTTTATTACAGTTCGTTTCCTGTGATTTTGAATTAGAACTATCTTGATTTGTGCTTTATTAGCAAAAATTTTTAACATCTAGTGCACACTTCAGCTTTGAGTAAAACTAGTGAAAACTTTCTGCGTTGGGAAACCTTTGCCCTGTTGACTATCCTGGCGGTTGCGTTCCCTACTGGTTGGGTCGGTGTCAGTTTAATGTGACCGACTGAGACAGGAGTCATGGTATCCCCGCCCTGTCTGGTGTGTAGCAGCACATACAATTGCCAAATGTCCGTCTTGGGGCCCGTCCACAATATAGCCTTATAGTACTGATGTTGGACGTTAAAACCAACTCAACTCAACTCAACTCGCCCAGTTGACTACCCGAACAGCTTGTGCTGGCCGTGGACAATACCACAATGTTGGACTCTGAATCAACTTGGCATTGCTCCCGTTCAACCAGTTCAAATTTGTCTTTGTCTTGTTCATGTGTATGCTCTTTTTTGTATTTGTATCTCCATTAATGTAAAGGACGCCCGAATCAAGGAGATCTGGCACAAGCAAAGGACTCACCTCACCATGACACTCAATGCTCCAAGCGGAGTGACAAGAGTAGCTGGGGCAAACGCATAGGCTGCAAAGTTGACAAGCTCGCCTAACGTTACTGAGAGTAAAAAAGAAAGCATAAAAAACGTATTAAGCCATTGGTGTTACATATATCTATGTAGCAAATAAAATTAATCATACAATAAGTATATAATGCAGCCTACATTATGCTGTAGTGAAAAATAGTTATAACCATTAATTTTTTTTAACCTAAGAACAAGTCATACGCATGGGTAATATTATCAAGAATTTCCGACTAATTAGCGTACTACCATTAGCTTACACAGTCTTCTCACAACTAGGGCTACAACAATGATGATAGTCTCTACCAACCAAGAGGCCAGATTTCGTTCTGAGTTCTAAACAATAAACTGCACCCGTACCATCAGCCGGATCCATGAAAAGGTAATAGATTAACAAAATACCACTCTGTTTATCATTCGTTTTGTTGATTATCAGAAAGCATTCGACAGCATGGAATTTATATGAACAACTCACCAAAGCCCTTTGACAAAAAGACGCCATTCCATCCAACATACATAACCATCATTCGAGACATCTACAATTGGCCCACACCAACTCTGAAGCTTCACAAAGACACGGAAAAGATCAACTCAAACCCAAACTATTCACTGCATGTATCCTCCAGTAAAACATCATCAATTCTATCGACTGGAGTTGGGTTGGGTTGGGTTGGTTTTAACGTCCAACAGCAGCACTATATAGGCTATATTGTGGACGGGCCCCAAGACGGACGTCTGACAATTTTATGTGCTGCCACACACGAGACAGGGCGGGGATACCATGACTCCTGTCTCAGCCGGTCACATTATACTGACACCGACCCAACCAGTAGGGAACGCAACAGCCAGGATTCGAACTCGGGACCTTTTGCGTCGGAAGCCGATGTTCTACCCCTGGACCACCGCGCCCCCCTATCGACTGGGGTAACAAGGATATCCTTGCTTGACCACAAAACCAACACATGGATTAGACAGCATACACAAATCAAGAATATCAGATACAAAATCAAAGAATCAAAGCTAAGTTGGGTGGACAAGTTTGTTTAAGTAAAGACGGAGGAACAGACGAAGACATCAGATGCCGAATCAATAAGGCCCGATACGCTTTTAATACCCTAAGACCAATCTGGAGGTATACAGCCCTGTCGGTACGAAACAAGATGCGGATCTTCAATACCAACGTGAAGTCGGTCTTACTCTATGGCTCAGAAACATGGTGCGTTACCAAGACCAACAGTAATAAACCGCAGTCATCCCTCAACAGATACCTTAGAAACACCCTCAATGTTAGGTGGTCGGAAGTTTTCCCAAAGAACTTTGGGACAGAACGAAGCAAACCCCCATCGAGACGGAGATCAGAAAGCGCAAATGGGGCTGGATAGGCCACACACTTCGAAAGCCTGTATCCAACATCACAAGGCAAGCCCTGGAGTGGAACCCCCATGGTAAACGCAAGGTCGGACGTCCGAAGCAGACTTGGCGGCGAAGCTGAGATAAAAGATTCGCACCACCTACCATAATAATAATTTTTAATATAATATAACGGTCTCTGGTTATAAAGAAAAATGCTGCTTGATCTTAGACTGCGAGTAGGATCATTCAAATCAGCCATAGCAACAATCGATTGATCTTGAAACTTCAATATCTATCCTCACACAAAACATCGGTTAGAAAATAACAAAAGTTAACGATCGAAAAATTATAAGACAGTTTACAATGAATACTCACTTAAAATCATTCCAGCCCACCACATCCATTCTTTAAGGTATCCAAAACCTCCTTTTGCTGAAAAACAAATTGATTTGAGTTAGTGAATAGTTTTCTTAACGTTGGCAGCAAAAATGGGCGGGTATTCAAATTAGACGTGCTGTCACACAGAGACAGGTAGGGAACACCATTACTCTTCTCTTGGACAGTCAATTTATACTGACACAGACCCAATCCAATAGAGGGCGAAATAGGATATTACACTTTTTTTTAATCCTGGCTTTCGAAAAAATTATAAATACACAATATAGACATATTTTGTAAATAAACATAAAACATGTGCACCAAAAGAAAAAAAATGGATAATATAAATACTTGACAGTGGGAAATAAAAAAGAACCAGTTAATAACTATCTGTGCATTCTAGGTAGTCTGAGACGCTAAACCATCGTTATAGAGAAAATGCTATTTAAACTCTAAATTATCTTTTTTCTTGCAAAAAATATCAGCTCTATTTTTGTAGTTATTGTTGTTGATTGTTGTTGTTGTTGTTGTTGTTGTTGTTGTTGTTGTTGTTGTTGTTGTTGTTGTTGTTGTTGTTGTTGTTGTTGTTGTTGTTTCCTCAAACAGCGTCGACTTTGCTGATTACCATAGGTTCATTGCACTATAATTTTATCTCTTTAATCCTCGAATTTTGAGAGGTATATGACTGTTCACAGTTAGGGCCTTGCGCTGAGTAAAAGAAATGAGCCAAAAATAATTATATCAAAATAAATAAACATGACCTACCAGCTCGTACGCCGACCTTCCTGGCATATCGAATCAAGCCGAGCTTCTTGTAGATAAAGCTGGCACCTGTGAAGAAAGAAGCGATGACAGCTAGACACAGGCCGATCATGAAGTCCTGCGTGTCATCAGACGACGAGTCTGGGGGTTGGTCAACCTGCTCTGTGACATTGGCAGTGCTCTTGGAACCGTTGCCAAATGCAAGATAGGTTCCGTTTACGCATTCTCGAATCACCGCATCCTGAAAGAAGAAGGGGATAAAAGGGTTTTATAATATTGTTGACATGTACATCTATAGCGTCTGAGTTAAGAAAGTGTCTATAAAAAAAAGTAAGTGTTGACATGTACATCTATTTAACTGTGCTATGTAGAGCTGAAACATGTAACGTGGACATTTTACGCAGATC
>RQTK01000116.1:187891-208430 GCA_003991915.1 Elysia chlorotica | reverse complement strand
CCCCCCCCCCCCCCCCCCCCCCTTCCCACCATCCATTCTAGTGCCTTTCTTTGTAAAAGTCTGGGGGAAACACCAATAAAAAAGCCCATTCCTACCTCCGGCGGCTCGGGTTTCGCCCCTCCTCCTCCCCCCCCGGCCCCCCCCCCCCCCCCCCCCTTTTCTGACCAAAATCGAGTCCAAGACTACAGCCTACCTTCAGGTTTCAATATGCGGAATGCAAAATATGATAAGATCTTACTTGTTTACGGGTTTTTTTTTTTTAAAGGTTCTTGGTACACTTGTAGACGCCACTAGCAGTGCTTGTTTTTCGAACTATTCCACCGAGCTGTCAACTTTCAAACAATGCCAAAACTCCATTGATTGATTGAATACCCTAGTCACTTTTAGTTTGTAGTTTTTAATTTTAGTTTAAACAACACTTGAAAACGAATAGAAAAAGGTTCAACGAAACGTTTCTGAGTTTCTCTGTCCTGCTTTCGCCCTTTCCTCTCTTTCTCTCTCTTCCTCTCTCTCTCTCTCTCTCTCTCTCTCTCTCTCTCTCGCTCTCTCTCTCCCTCTCTATGCTTCCTCTCCCAACATCAGACGCATAATTCCCTTGTTTACGGTTTACAGATAATTGCTTGATTCTTTGAATCTATTATCTACATCCTTTTTACTCTCAGTCTCCAAGTCCCCTGTCGATTTTAACGAACAATAACTCGTATCGACCCGCCTTGTGAAACGATCTTGGGGCCAAACTTAACGAATCCAATCGATTTGCTGTGCAACAATGCTTCCAGACTTCATTGGTTTGTCCCGTGATCTCTATTATTGATGACTGGGCTTCATTCCGATTACCGATAAGCTACGAGTAGGCCTATTGGGCGGTGTAAAGAAATTATAAGCTATCAGTAGGCCTATTGGATGGTGTAAAAAAATGATAAGATTTGAGTAGGCCTATTGGGTGGTGTAAAAAAATGATAAGATTTGAGTAGGCCTATTGGGTGGTGTAAAGAAAACGTTTTTAATTTAACACATCCCAACGTGTCAACGTGTTAACGATTAATATTTTCCCTATTCTACGAGTATAAAAAAAGGTTCGATGCGCATGTGGAAAATCCCCACCCTATTCCCGTTCAATCAAATTACAACGCTTAATTGTTCCGAAACTCGTCATCATATTCAGCAATTTTTTCGGAATGCAAATGACTGCTCTCTGTACACTACGAAAAGGTTGTTTGTGTTTCTGGGAATGCCACAGCCCATTGTACTGCATGCTAAACCCATGAGAAGTTAAAAACTGCATTGTTTTTGTTTCCACGACATCAGGAATTAATAGTTTATAGGAACGAAACATTTATCCACTTTCATTTTCTACCAGAGTAAGACTGCTGGGCTTGTCGTTGAAATAATAGCTGTACAATAATTTTATGAACGAGTTTTCGCAAAAAGTTATTTCGCTGTGTTTGAAGAGATCAGATTATTAATACTCTATGTTCAAAACTTCAACAATCAGAAACGCCAGTGTCTCATCTTCTAGTATGCTTAGACCTAAAAGATTCTGCTTGTGTGTTTGTGTGTATTTGCGCACTTTATGTTTACAACTCGTCTAACGACTACGTATTATTTGCAGTCTTAGGAAAAGTTGTAAAGCTCATCGCGACGTTTCCGACCCCGTGTCTTCCAATTACGTTCCATAACTCTTGGTGAGTCCATTCCGACTTGAAGCTTCATTCAGTCTTTGCATACATGAATAGGCCTACAATGTTGGGACGGGCTCTAGGTACAAACATCATTACGTGTAATCACATAACAACTTCAAAAGAACAATTCATTACAAAGTAGTTCAGCTAACTAAGAAATAGACATAATAGACAAAATAATTAGGGTGAAGACATACCGCGAACTGCTTGCACGCCTGATCCCGTGTGAGCGCTGGGGCCGATGTTGTGTTGTCATCACCCAGGCTGTCCAAGTCACTGGCGTTCTGGAGGCTGCTCAACATGGACGTCAGGGAGTCGGTCAGGTCGCTGATGGCGTCAGACATACTCAGATACTCAGATACTGGCACCGACAACGTAGTATCTGGCTAGTTTCTCGGAGACTCCTCTACGGGATGTTGAGTTTATTGGAATTTCCGGTTAGTTTCTCGAAGATTCCTCTACGAGATGTTGAGTTTACTGTAATGTCCAGTTAGTTTCTCAAAGATTCCTCTACGAAATGTTGAGTTTTCTGTAACGCCTGGTTTGTTTCTCAAAGATTCCTCTACGGTGTGTTGAGTTTACTGAAATACCTCGCTAGTTTCTCGACGATTCCTCTACGAGATGCTGAGTTTACTGGAATGTCCGGTTAGTTTCTCAAAGATTCTTAAATGGAATATTGAGTTTACTGGAATACCTCGCTTGTTTTTTTTCGAAGATTCCCTTAGAAAAAAATGTGTACACTGTAAGGATACTGTGTTCACTGTAATGCCGGGCTAGTCTCTAGAAGAATCCTCTACGAAATATTTGGGTTACTGTAATCCAAGCTTAGTTTCTCGAATAATTCTTTACGGGATATTGAGTTTATTGTAATGACGGTTTTTGTTGTTGTTTTTTGAAGAATCGTCCACAGAATGTTGAGTTTGGGGTTGATTTTGGTAAGAGTGGCAGAAAACGAGATTCGAAGCTAGCGCCTTCCACTCTTTAGTCCAGGACACTACCGACTGAGTTATCTGGTTCTTGGTCAGAGCATTTTTTGTCTATATTAAGATTGTCCCACAGTAACACGCAGAGATGTAGTGACAAGCCTCAAAGTTCCTGACCACGCCTACACAGCTCTCCACAGTTTCTCTGCATTCTGTATATTGATTTATTTTTAACTCTTCAAGCAGAGAAACTCCTGAAACAATTAATGCACCGTTCAATGGCCGGTTAGCTCCTTGTTTGTCAATGTTATCGACCGATACCTCGGAATTTATTCCTCCTCGTTAGCACTAGAAATTCTAATCCTAGTTGGAAAAATAAAATAAAAAAAAGAACAGAAATATAAATAATCGATTAGAGAACACACGTCTTAAAATGCACCCTAGTCACGAACAGGATATCAATAGTAAGCCTAAAGCCTGAAGCAAGAGAAAAACACATGCACAATTTACAAGTCCTTAAATATATTGTGGCAGCCGTTCGCACTTTTTTTTTCTTTTAATCTCAACGGCAATGTCATTTCAATCTGTGCTGTTTTCAATCTTATTTGCTGTGGAAAAATCTGCGGCACATTTGTCTACCAGTTGGTCACCTCCGTTGTACAGTGTCTTATCTCATTTCCAAAGTACAAACGATATAGAACATTTGAGAAAGAGTATAGGGCAGTATACAGCTGAGATGAACAGTTTCGTGGCTTGCCTTTTATGAATGATTAAATTTTACACCAGTGTTGGCTTTTCATATTTCATCTAAATAAAGTTTCCTAGCCAGATAAATAAAACGAACGGAACAATGAATGGGTTGTTCTTATTTTTTTTCAGGTTATTTTTTTTAGTTTCAGTAAATATTTAGAGGATTTTAGTGTTAAAATAGCGCCAAAGAATCAGATATATAGAACAATATATTAATAACAGTTTAATATTTTGATCGCGTCTGCGACATAGGCCACACAGTGAACTTTTTTTTTATCTTTCTTATCTTTTATCTTTATTAAAACGTGCCTTTTTTTTTTTCAAAGTGATTCTATCCAAACTTAAGTCTTTTTTTAGTAGGCTATTCAAGACCAATGCAATGGTATGGTGAAACAGCACTGCTTTTAATAATTATTTACCACACAATGTCTTCGAAACTGTTAAAAAACGAATAGCGATAGAATAGTTATTGTTTTATTAAATACATGTACATGTATTCCAAAACACACTTAATAATGCACAATGAACAACCAATGAATCCAGCACAGAACACACGTCATCCGATACTCTACGAAGTAAACCGAATCCTAGTTATAGAAAGACCAGTCGGGAATAAAGAATCACCGAGCGAAGATTTAGTAAGCTTACCAAACACAATTTACACAGCCAGCACACAATCATGTAGACCTACTTGTGCCGTATTGTAGTTCCTCAAGTCGGCCTCCTCAAGGGTTGAGAGGTGACAGAAAAACACAGAAGAGTCGACCGAGCGTCACAGAGAAGGAGTGATCAGGCCACAGGTATTGGTCCTATTGGACTATTGGGATTCCCTCATTCCCTGTCTTGGTGCAGTCAACGGTCGCGAGTCGACAGCCTTAGGTACTACTGCTAGGCCTCGCTGTTAGAATCCTTGCGATAAACAGAGTGTCTACACGCACTAGAAATAGTGTTTCTAACTCTGTTTTATATACGGGGTTATGTCCATATTTTGTTACACGCACTATATATGGGTGGTTTTTGTTCAAATCAAATTAATTTATTGGTTGGACTGTCGAATGAAGTTAAGCTCTCTTCTATTTTAACGTTGCTTAGGTCTAAAGAAAGGTCGTTTAGAACGTCAAGTAAAATAATCGCGATACATGTACACAGCGTTATGTACATTTTTTAGACAGCAACACACCTGTAAATAATTGAAATTCCTAAATAATTACACTGCGTGAAGCAAAACTTGAACAAAAACACACTCGTGTAGTGGGTGTAGACCGAGGCTATCTGAAACATCTCTCTGCTGTCCTCGGTAGAGACACTGTCTGCATTAACGGTGCCCATAGCGCACGCGAATGTAAAAAGGTAAAGTTTACTAAAGAATGTGCCACTACCTCAAATCACATCTCTATCCTAACCTTGCAAAACCAATCAATGAGCGAGCAGAAACCCCCATGCCTGGAGGGCACGATTATGACATCCGTTATCGCCCTGCGGATCGCAAAGTCTGTGCTAGCGTGTCACGGGCCAGGTCGTGTACAGGGACAGCGATAGACCTCTCTCCCCTCAGGTATCAGAGGGCGGGGTGCTGGCACCAGGGGTGGGTCAAGGAAATAGGTGGGGGGGGGGGTGTAAGGGAAGAGTAAGGAAGGAGATAGGGCGGGGATATTGGGTGGTGGTGAAGTCATTTTCTCCTGTCACGCCATCCTCGACCTCACTCCGTGCCGTCACGTGCTACCGTGACAAAGATTCTTGTTTGAATTATCTCAAGATACGTAGTAGCTAAGTACTTGGTGCAGGTAGAGAGGAGGAAGAGGGGAGGGATGGGGGGAGGGGGATATTGGGTGTTGAAATGATAAGCTTGCCTCATTCTCCGATCACACCATGTCCCGGTTTTTAATAGGGGAATCTATTTGCACCATGCTCACACAGAGCCGTTACGGGCTACCGTGACAAAGATTCGTGTTTGGATTATCTAGAGCTAGAGATAATTATGTTGTAGCCACAATGTCTATTAATAGAACTCTGTGGTTTTATCTAGTAGTCTTTGTTATAGAGAGTGAGAAAGGCCCTTGAAAAAGTCCCCGTTCTGTGTTCTTTTTTTTTTCTTCCTTAGAACAACAGTCATCGAGAGTGATCTGCTTGGCCTTCTTCAAGTGACTGGGCTAATAATACAAAAATGATGTAATTTTGTCATTGGCTTACCAATGAACGTCTGTGATCTTATAGGGAAGTTAAAATTAAAATTAACTAATTTGTTTTGTTATCTAAAGAAAAAAGTAGAAGAATTAGGATTACTGAAACATGTTTTTTTTTTTTAGTTATATCAAAACTACTAAGAAAATATGCCATTATGCTAGCCCCATGCTGAATATTTTTTTCCCTAGAGAGGGGCATCAAGAGAAAACGTGAGGGATTTATGTTTCAAAACCAGGTTAATATATACAGAGAGAGAGAGAGAGAGTGCGTGGTGAAGTCATAAGCTTGTCTCATTCTCCGACCACACCATATCCCGGTTTTTAATAGGGAAATCTATTTGCACCATGCTCACACAGATCCGTTGGGGGCTACCGTGACAAAGATTCTTGTTTGGATTATCTAGAGCTAGAGATATGTTGTAACCACAGATGTCTATTGATAGAACTCTGTGGTTGTAGCCAGATTGTAACTGGTAGAGCCTTTCTTACAGATAGTAAGAAAAACCCTTGAAAAAGTCCCTGTTCCGTATTATTTTTATTTTTTTAATAGAACGACAGCCACAGAAGGTGGTCTGCTGGACCTTCTCCAAGTGACAGGGCCAATACTAAAATGATGCCACTTTATCATTAGCTTACCAATCAACGTCTATGATCTTATAGGGAAGTTTAAATTAAAATAACCAATTTGTTTTGTTAACTAAAGAAAAAAAGTAAAAGAATTAGGATTATTGAAACATGTTTTTTAAAGTTAGATCAAAACTACTATGACAGAAATAATTATGCCATTCTGCTAGCCCCATGCTGAATATTTTTTTTCTCTAGAGAGGGGCATCAAGAGAAAACGTGAGGGATTTCTGATTCAAAACCAGGTTAATATAATACAGAGAGAGAGAGAGAGAGAGAGAGAGAGAGAGAGAGAGAGAGTGTATGTGTGTGTGTAAAAAGGTAGAGTGGGGAAGATTGTGAAAGGGAATGAAGAGAACAAGCCGAGGGTACATGAAAGAGAGAGAGAGAGAGAGAGAGAGAGAGAGAGAGAGAGTGAGTGAGAGAAAGGGAGGGAGAGAGAGAAATGTGTTTTTGTGTGTGTGTGTGAACAAGCTTATTTCGTAATAGTTAAGCCTAAAGAAATAGTTACAGAGGAAATACTATCAAACAGGGACAGGCTTGAGGCAGGAACTGTTACTATTACGGGCTATTCACTTAATGATAAATTAATACCAACCGTTAAAGGCACGCAAACATAGTGCTAGAGCGCGCTAAATAGTTCGCCATTAAAGGCTTTGCAATGACGGAGCCCATGCCGAAAATAAAGACGATAGGAAAGTGAACATGCACCGGTGTCCAATCATAGCTCTAGCCACAGATGTCTATTTATAGCACATCTGTGGCACTATCCTTGATTTGTGGAACCAATAAGCGTTTAGAAAAAGAAAGAACAAAAACAACAACCATGCCTTAGGGGCGTGCTTGCGCAATCCCTTATCGTATTGTGGATCTCAAAGTCTATAGCCACGGAGCCACGTCAGTGGCACGGCTATAGTTCTACCAGAGACTTGAGATTTACTGAGACGTTTCACAAATAGGGCTACCAGTTCTTTGGTACGCGGAGTTAACGTGATGCGTACTTACTATTATTGAAATTAAGGTGGCCGAACAATGTTCATACTGCTTTTTGTTTATTTTATTTTTTTACTGAGGTTTAAAGAAGGAAGTAAGGGCCTTAACTATCTTGAGCCATATACGCGAAATCCTCACGGTGGAACCTCTTACTACTTCACAGTCTCTGGTTCTACCTTAGCACGACACAGCGCCCTAAATAATGCCAGCTCAAAAACCTGGCAGATCGATACAGAGCGACAGCAGACCCACCACTTCCTCGGTCCAATGCGTCCCGGCAATCAATAACTGATCAGGCCACACGGCGGTGGTTCGATCTATCGATTTATTGGTTCTGGACGGCTATTATTTGCGCTAGCTGGCAAGATGTGTCACTTGTTTCGATAAGTCTTTCAAGTCTTTCAAGGCTACCAAAATATACTTAGGTGTTTTGTCTTAGGGAACAGCTCGACCATTAAAATCAAAGGGCTGATGACCAACAATCTCTTTGTACGAGGAAAAAAAACAACGTGTTTTTACGTCAATGGTGCCCCTTAAAATATCTCGGCTTAGGGAACCGGTACATCCACACCTAAGATCCATGTTCTTGTGGTATCGTTCATACGTCTATCGCACGAACGTGTATACATTAACATCAATCGTCCATCTATTCGTGCGTTTTCGTGCGCGTTTTAGGCCTAGCGAAAATGTACATCATGACTAACAGCTGAAGATGTTACTATTGTTAAAAGGAAAAAAAAGAAATAAAAGGAAGAAAAGAGGGCATTGGATCCAACCGATTTTGGTAATAATCTGCTACCCCAAATTTGTGTCACATGAAGAAAATTATTTTTTGTAAAATTTAATCTGCGAAAAGACGTTCATTGTTGATAGTTTCCATTATTGATTGTGTAGTATAGCCTCGCTGTCTTTGGTCTTCAACAGCGGCCACTGAATGATGGGCATTGGTGTGTATAATAAATCAAACCAAAACATGGATCTTACCAATATTATAATTAACCTAACCCTTTACTTTTAACCAACCTTTGTATGCACAAATGTTGTACCATTAGCACTCAGACATATGAAGGAGTCACAGGTGCAACTAGTATAATATAATTATTTACTGTCTTATTATATCATCGTGGACACAGCATAGCCCTTGCCGTGCTAATGGGCCGTAAAAACGAACTCACTTACTCACATACGTGTAAAAATAGTATTGCCGCGTCGTCCTAAATATAGACCGAGCCCTTTTCATCGTGGAGAGGGGCGGGCGATCACGACACGAAAGTAGACAGACGAGAGAAATTTTATGGCTGCCATAAAACGATAACGCTCTGGACACTAGACAACGAGAATGAGGTCCAGATTTAACAGGCCTAATCACTTGAAATGTTTCCGTAAAGCCCATCAAGGAAATACATTATTTTTAGATATTCAGATTATCTATCAACGATTCCAGTATTGCGATCGCAAAATCTTATATATATGAATTTATATTGTGGGGTTTTCTACATGAGAGTGTATCCATCTCTAAGTATATATATATATATATGTATATTTTAGAATAAGGATCACGCGAATCCATGGAGTAACAAAAGAAAAGTTAGCACAACTAAGAGACAATAGAGTCACCTATCATCTGATTTTAAACAGTATCATTGTATTCATAAATAACATTACTATTTCGAAACTCAGAACCGTTTAGTTGTTCCAAAGCGATGTTACTTTGTAGGCCTACACACAAAAATTGTTTGCGCGTTGTATTGAGTTGGTTTAACGTCCAACATCAGCACTATAAGCTATTTTGAGGACGGGTTCCAAGATTGGCGTCTGATAATCTTATGTGCTGTCACACACGAGAAAGGTAAGGAGACCTGGACTCCTGTCTCATCCGATCACATTTATACTACACAGCAGTTAAATTACTTGCGAAAACTGAGTCGCAATGATCAAAAAAAAAAAGGAAGACGCCAAATAATACATAAGAATCAATTGTGCTCGAAATGACTAGAAATATTTTTTTTAATGACTCTTTCAAATCGTTCTCATATAATTATTGTATTGCATGGCCCTGTTCGATACAAAGAAATTACATGCATAATGTTAAATAAAGTCTTCTAGGAAATTTTATACACAGTGTTTTTTTTTTTTTAATTATTTGTTGTTTTTTTTTATATTAGAATAGAGCGAATAAAGGATCAGGGTAAGAAAGGGCCATCTTGCATAGAATAAAGACACGGGCTCCAATTAGTTAATGCTGGCTGCTTAAAAGGGGGAATAAGATCATTGACGTTTCGTGTCTTTTGAATTTATTAAAATAAACGCAAAATTGCAAAGACAGGAAAAAGAGTATCAAAATCTTAGTACATTGTATAGTCACAAACGTGTGAACACTAGTCTGCTAAGTACTGCGATTTTGTCACATTTTTATCAATGCTGGTACAAACGAGTTTTTAAGCATTTGCCTGTTCTGGCTCTTTTATTATGTCTTGTTATTTTGTGGTGCTTCATTTTCATATTATTAGAGAGTTTATGATCGAAGGAAGCCCATCTTGCATCCAAGGTAGTAATTACGGAAAATTGGTGTTTCACCATCTTTTGTAAAGCGCCTTATTCTTTTTTAAAATATAGCCAGTTATTATAATTATAGAATTGTTAGTTCTTTGCGAGGAAAGCTGTTGAAATTTTGTTCGTCTTGTTTTCTTTCACCCCATGTCCCACAGTAAAAAAAATAGTACTGATTTCACGAGCGCTTTATAAAGATGTAAACGTGTTGCTCGTTTTACTTTGTCGATTCTTATCCATATGTTAGAGAGTTTGTGGAGGGCTTGCTATTTGTTCTGCCTTTTCCTTCATTGTCACCGCATAAAGACGACTAACATTTTGTGTCATTTTTCAACCTTTTTTCTTTGTGTGAGTTCAGTTTTGTTGGTGTCAACGAATAGTCTCACTTCAGCTAGACCTTCCTGTATCTGTAGACATCAAACAAAGCCAATGATAATTTTAGCAGACGAGAAACCCACGCCAAAACTAGACTGTCACTGTCAAGCTTGGTTTTTTTTTTACCCCAGTGTTTCTCATTCACGAGCCTAGTTTAAAAAATTTTCCTGATAAACAATAAAGAATAGAGCTCAGCTATTTCCTTGGGGTTTCCATTACAATTATTGATCTCAAATATTTGTTGATATACCACGCTTAATATTAATAGATAATTATGTGCTACTAAAGTGGTATTTGATGATGTGCTGTTCGTCTATTTCAACGAATATTTCTAAGACGTTTAACTTTGAGGATCCATGTCAATCGTTTGTATCCTGAGCTCTGGAAAAGTCAAACCCAGTAGCATATCCGGATTTTCTGATTACACTTTAATTTACTAGCTGTCTATGTGTCATGTCTGAAATACTTTTTCCCTCGCTAAACCCTTTTTGTATTGGTGCCAAACTATTCATATCAGGCTTTATTCTTTCAATAACAAACAAAAAACTTCTTAGTGTGTACAATCACACACATATACAAACACACACGTGCAGGATTTGTATGAAACAAAAACAGAAAAACAACAACAAAAAACCAAGAAGAGACAATCATTTCTTCATAAACATTACCAATAAACTTTTTATTGTTGGACACAAGTCCATCCCAAGATAGTAACATTTATACGCGTGAAACCCAACAGAAACTAGATATATAAGAAATAATAATCTTTGATAAAATAATCCTGTATAACAGTGCAAGCTTCTGAAATATTGTACAAAAACAAAACAATATATTTATTGTCCTAACGTCCTGTTACTTTGTTAGTGAAATTCTTTAATGAGATGCCGGAAAATATTTATTAAGGAACCAGACACAAGTCGAAATTTTAATTTTTTGAGTTGTAACTTGTGGTGTGTTTAGAAGCATTAAATGCATTTCATGGGGTTGAAAATAATATAACTATATTGCTTATAGAAGAAGAGACATGTCTTTTTATTTAAAAAACCAAAAAGGCAATATAGAGTAGTTTTTAATGTTTAGAGGGCTCAAGCTCAAAACGTATATCAGTAACTTAGGCCTGATTCACCCTGGTTGCCTCGCATTTGACTTTGAAAACAGATCTTAAAGTCCAAAACTCTTTGCTGACTTAAAAAAAAATATCAGTGCAGATAGTGAGATTTTGAATTCTAATCTTCTTCAGGTACACATTTGAAACAAAACAAAATGCTTAGTAGAAGCTGCCGTTTTTCTACGGGTCTTAGGATTCGTTAGAATTAGAGGCAATATCCGGAATACAAAGTATACAATTAACTTCAAACAATGGGGAAATACTGAAATTCTAATAATGGCATACACTTGAACAAAGAACTTTTTAACTACTCAAAAACAAAAACAAAAAAGAGTTTTATGTTTCCTAGGTCCTCATGGATGATCCCATACAGCGCTGGGTCCTCAAGCTAACGTCTAATAATTTTATCTGCTCCCATACAAAAGACAGGGATAAGAGGACTCCTGTCTCAGCCTGTCACATGATACCAACACAAACCAAAGACTACTAGGGAGCGATATCAAATACACACATTTGCCAGACTATGGGTTTTGATCAGGGGACTTTCCAATTGGAGGACCAATGCTCTAATCACTAAAATAAAAATCTTTGAACAAATCTAAAATCTTTGATAAAACCCACACAATTGCAAAATTTCTTTTTCTTCAAGAAACAAACATATTTTATAATAACTTTTCTTCCCATTTAAATGTCATGCTGAATGCAATCATAGATACAAAAAATATAACAAAAACAACCAAACAGACAAAAATAATTCGGGTTTAAAATATGCAGGTAAGAGAAAAGGAGATCAGGGTTACCTGTAATACAAGATTCATGAGATATGTATGTTATATTGACTCACATTGGTCTAGTTTTAAGCCTTTGGGATCTTTGTATAACAGTATCACAAAGTCTTTAACAGTTTTACCACAACAAAAGCAAATTTCATAGGCACCGCAATAAATACATTTATATGTCTCTATGTTCAATAATAGGGTAAGTAAAGGCAGACATAGGTTTCCTCGGTGTGATTTTCATGATGATAAAGATGAAGATGAGAAAATCAAGGGTTTTTGTGATGATGATTCAGATAACATACAAGCATATGTATGTGTAATTCAAACTCTCTCCTGAACTTTGTATTCACTGTGTTTATAATTTACATAATAATTCTCTTGTTGTCTCATCATCATTTCGTTGATATAACTCTAATAATGCCCACTTTCAATGTTACGGAATACAACAACAAAAAATTTAAAAATTTTTTAACATCATTGCAACAGTGAGTGTCTGGATATCAATATAATTCCATTTATTTTGTTATTAATTTCTTTATGCTTTGATAAAACTACAGTACATTGTCTCAAACACAAGTTTGGTTAAAAGCACATTTATCATGTTTTTATATTGCCATGTATTGTTTTTATTTTTTCGTATTACAATTTGTACCTAACAAATCATCTAGAAGATATCTACCACCGCAAATTTAAAAAAAAATGGGACAAGCATGTTTCACTTTACATAATTATGGTTCATAAAAAAACTCAGATGGCTGAAGTGGTAAGAGCATGTAGTAAACCCAAACCATGCAGATTCAAATTCCAGGGAGGGTATGAAAAGGTACAGGCAGGTATCTTGAAGCCACAAGAAATAAATTTTTGACCCATTGCGCATTTCGAACAGAGCATCTGCCGATTGGAAGACAGAAGCTGTGCTACTTGGGTGGTATGTCATCATGGGTGGTATGTCATCATATGATAATATGCTTTTTCAATGATTGTTTCCAAGACAACTTTACGGATCAATGTTGACCTATTAAAACACTAGCCAGTTTGACCCCAAGCCACTCCTCCCGCTCCCATCTTCCACCTTATATGTTGTTAAGAGTTTAGTGCCACAAAACTTACAACAGGGAGGGAGGCTGAAGTTTTCTCTGAACATTTCATGCTTTGATCTAAGTCTATGAGGAGTATCTTACTACTGTACTAGACACTGGACATCCATAATGATACGGTTATGTGAATTAAACTTATCAAGCAATATATAAATGACAAGGCAGGAAATGTTGGGAAAAATTCAAAAATGTCATTCAATTTGTTTTAAAACATGGCTTGACCATTAGCTTTTAATAATGTATCACTTTGTCTCAGAAATTAATGCGCCTGTCTTTATATTAGTAGCGTAACGTTCATTAACATGTTTTTTAAAGTTAAATTATAAGGACTTTTGTTCTTTATATCTGATTCAAAAAACAATAAATCATACCAATAATAATTTGGAGCATTCGAATCCCCCAGTAACATGCATTTCCTTTTAAGCAGCAAACTATTTTTTTTTTATACAAATCAGCTTTTTTCTTATAGAATATATATATATATATATTTATATATAAAATAGAATTGCAACAACAAAAATATAATTCAGATCTAATGAAAATTCAGATGTTCACGAAGTTTGCATTTTCCATAAATTGAAACATTTTAAGCCAATAAACAGAAGATTCCATATTGTCAACAATTAAATTTAACAATAATCCATTTAAAAAAATTGTGAAAAAGACCATTATCTTTTCCAAACAAAAACAAAATAAAAAGATTCTTCAGGAAAAGTTACATTGAAATTCCAATTAAAACAAGAGCCCATAAAAATTAGTACATCATCGTCGTAACTAAATCAATGGAAATGTACCCAGTATATATTTTGATTTTTTAAATTTTTATTCAAAATACCAAACTCATTAGAAAAAAAAGCATAATTTTGTAAACTATAATGCAAACAATTTTTTCCCCAGGATTTGTTAAAATTTACTAGGGGGAGATTACTGTAAGACCCACTAAGAATAGAAGATATCCATGTAAGTCCTAATAAATAAATGCTACTGGCTAGGAATGTCCCTGTATTAAACAAGCAAAATAACTGGAATAATTGAGTGGTTTTTTTAAAGGCATTTTTACAAAACTCCCTTTCATTCACAAAATATCATAGAGAATACGCTTCAAAAAGTATTAGAGGTCTCGATTGACATGTTGTTCATAATTAGTGAGCTTTCCGTCAATATCCCACCTACTTTACAGTCCTCAGCTCCTATGTAAAGTCAAACAGAATTTAGAAAGGAACTCAAAGACACGGAGAACCAAAAATTGTTGTACTTCTCCCCCGTAGATCTGTATCCTTAGAATAATAGATTATTTCTGTAATTAAGTAGTGGTGCGAATAACTAAAAATGGTAATAATATAAAAATATCACTTAAAAAAGGTAATAAAACATCACATTCTCTGAATTCAAAGACACCCCAAAACAAAAATATAAGAAGATACTGGGGAACTTGCCAAACCCAACTCAGATCATTAATCCTTATCCTCTGCGGTGATGAATTTCAACTCTAGACACGCGTCTCAAAACTGGGAACCACCTTGGGACAATCATCCGCATGAACATTGCCGCTCAAAAATATATGCAAAAATATATGGCACAATTTTATAAATCCTTCACGACAATCTCTGCCCCGTCAAAAATGGTCACCCCAGTAAAATCAAAGAAACCAGATGAAGGTCTGATATTGTAATCCATTCAGATTCCATACATCAGATGACCACAGTGGCTTCTGTGATATTTATCTCCCCTGGTGAGATTCTACACACAAACTAGTTTCTCAGAAAATAATTTTTAAAAATGCTAAAAAAAATTCCATCCAAGCAAACAAAAACAAGATAGTAGTAAAACACAAAGCAATTCAATTCTGGTTGTTTCATAAATCAACACCTAAATAATTTTTTCTATTCTAAATTAAAACTTTATATTGTACACGACTAAGGCTTTGAACATATACATAGGACAGAAAACATTGGTCACATTTCAAATGATACCATGAATTTGCATATATATAACATCACTTACAAAGACTTGCAACAAGAATGTTAATTTTCCCCACATTTAAAATTGAAATGTTTGCGCGTTAACAATACAGATGAAATGAATCACCATATTCAAATTAATAACATAATGTTTGACATGTATATGACATGATAATAAAAAAAAAGAGAAACATCTTTGTTATTATCCCGTCTACTTTGAATAACACTCCACATAATTCTTACATAACAATAAATGGCTGTGAACATCTTTATGGGCAAACTTTTTTTTTTTTTTCGTTTTATGTTATTTGAAAGACATTGTAAAATCAGCGTAACAGCAAAGACCAACCTAACACTTGCAACAATCGGCTGAACTATCCACAGATGTGCTAGTCTAAGAAAACTAAAGTGCATGTTGGGCCTGACCAAACATATAATATTATATGGCTTGAATGTGAACAAAATGCTTTTTAGTAAATATTGACTTGCTATTTTAAATACAAAGGATTCCACTTTAGAAAAAAACATGTTAACTCAAAGGAATCACATTGCATACTTGTAAGAGGTGACATAGACAAGTTTTATTTGGAAGAAAAAAACCCTGAAGTTTTCAAGTATGCAAAAATGTTTTTTTCTATATTTATTGGTTCAAATGATATAAACTTTGGAGAAACGCTAAAAATACTGCGGTTTCATGAGCATTGGTGGCAAAGTCACTGCAACTCACTTGAGTTAGATAATGGCTTCTTTTTAAAAACTATTTGTGAGACAGAAAATCCGACCTTTAAAAAAAAAAACTTTTACTGCTTAATATCAACTATTAACTTAATATCTAGAAATTCCTCATCATAACCCGTAGCCAAATTTTTTCCAAAGCCAGCACATCACATGTGTGTGATAGCACATCGTGGGTAGCTCAGATTTCCCAGCACATCAGGCGTGTTTGGTAGCACATCATGGATAGCTCAAATTTCCTATAACATCACACGTTTTAGATAGACAGCACATCATGGATAGTTGAGAGCTCCCAGCACATCACATGTTTTAGATAGCACATCATGGATAGTTCAGATGTTACCCAGCACATCAGTTGTGTTTGATAGCACATTATGGATAGTTCAAAGCTCCAAGCACATAAAACACATTTCAGAATGCATCCTCGATAGCTCAGAGCTCCTGCACTGGACTGCTGCCGTGATATCGATCTGCCGGGTGGCCACTGTCGTTACAGTCCGACTCTTCTGACATACTGCAGGCAGACGTATCTGCCGTCATGTTCCGAGATATCCTTGCCTCTATGTCCTGGCAGTCCAAAATATAGTTCGTCTTTGTTGCATTGACGCCATTCATGCCGAGAGACATGCCGCTTGTGAACAAATCGTCGTCCGTGTTATTCCCCCCTATCCCTGATGAACCTGCGGTGGTTTTTGATGCATTAGGAATATTTCGCCATGAAATCTTCATGTCTTTAAAAGCGTTCAATAGAAAGATGCCGGCTATAATGGTTAGGAACCCACAGGCATCTCCGATGATATCCAAGACCTCCATTTTGAAGAACTCTTGGAAGAGTATTGCTGATCCCATGATGACGCAGGAAGTGAAGAATACGTAGTAAATGGGCGTCACCACCGCTGTGTTGAATGTGTCTAAGGCCTGGAAGAGAGAGAAGAAAAAAAAAGCATGGAAAGTTTTTTGCAGGTTGTTGTTGTTGTTGTTGTTGTTGAGTTTGTTTAACATCCAACATAAGCACTATATAGTCCACATGGACAACATTCTTGACTTATGAACATAATAGAAACAAAATATGAAAGGCAAACTTATTATCTTATGCTGCTTAGACAAAGAAAACTGACTTTTTCTTCTCATATCTTAAACTTGAAATCTTAACAGTTATAACTGTAAAAATGTTACACAAGTTGACAACTGTAAAATATTTTAATGTTAACACAATCATCTTGATAATCCATTCTTCAAAGATATTATCATTGTAAAAAAAAATGTTTTAAAAAGGAACAAAAAGATTGGGCGATAAAATACTTCCAGAAAGCCAGAAATGTAACAAAGTGAATACATTGTGTTTAAAAAAATGTCCCTTTAAAAACAAAAAACAAAAAGGAAAAAAGGAAACGATAAAACGAATTACAGTAGAGACACTTAAAGTTATAAATTGGGGGAGGGTAAGAGAAAGGCTGGGAATTTTTACTGCTACTTCATCAAAAAATGACAAATTGATTATCTTCTTTAAATATGTATATTTTAAGTCGTCCAAACTACATCATAAAATGTAATACACAAAAATAGGCGAATATATTTAGTGATTTTATTGTGCTGACGCTATGCTCTGGCTAAGCTGAAATACTTTTAATAAAGCAAACCAGTAAGTGTTCAACAATGTTAGCAAACCCAACATGCAATCTCTGTGTCAATGCGACTTCAATCCCCAAACAGAGTTTAGACTTAGGTTGGTTGGTTGGTTGGGTTAGTTTAACGTCCAACAGCAGCACTATATAGGCTATATTGTGGACGGACCCCAAGACGGACGTCTGACAATTTTATGTGCTGCCACCACGAGACAGGGCGGGGATACCATGACTCCTGTCTCAGCCAGTCACACTATACTGACACGGACCCAACCAGTAAGTCATTAGACTTAGGAGAACCGCACCCCTATTATATTTCCTCACATACCTCATCTGTCAAAGAAGGTGGGCCAACTGGTGAAAGTCCGAGAGAGCGTCAGTCTCTTAAGTGAAAAGTCCAAGGGTCAAAACTCACTATAGCGCAAATTTGTTTGTTGGATTTATCACCCTATCGGTTGGGTAATTATCAATATAATGTGACAGGCTGAGACAGGAGTCCTTGTACCCCTGCACTGTATCATGTTTGACAGAGTTCGGTTTGGGGACCCGCTACCATATAAGATCCTACATGGGAACCTAAGAGATGTAAAACTAGGGAGATATTCACTCCTGCAGAGAATCTGTCGTAGGAATTGTACAGTAACAGAAACAAACAAAAAAGGAATCTCCCATTACATTTTACACTTGGGTTTCCCAAAGAATCCTATTATATATGGACACAAGGACCCCCATCTGAGATTCAAACCACGGACCTTTTCTCTCAATCCTGGGTACACGTTCTACTATCCAGAGGTATGTGGCACTTAACCTACAGGTAACGTTTATATGTCTGAATATTCTTGTTTTTCCTTTTTCTCTGTAAGTTCAAGTTAGTGACTGTTTTATAATACATTATAGTAACCCCATGTTTTGAAAACTTACCTTATTGAGGTAGTTAAGCTGAAGCAATATACATATGAGGACTACACCGAGCAGGGCGTAGGTGAGCCAGTTCTTGAATTCGTTGTGGCCTCGGGCGGTTGCCTTGATAGCTACTCCGACACCCTTGCAGCCCATC
This sequence comes from Elysia chlorotica, assembly GCA_003991915.1. NCBI lineage: Eukaryota > Metazoa > Mollusca > Gastropoda > Plakobranchidae > Elysia > Elysia chlorotica. The sequence goes on along the minus strand of RQTK01000116.1, from coordinate 189,988 downwards.
ACGGTAAAAGAACCCAGAGTGGCACAGATGGTCACATACACCAGGACGTTCTTCTGACCGTAGCGGGGGGCGAAGTAGACAATCATCACGCTCGCCACCAGCACGACTGCCACACCATAAACAATAAAACCTGGAGAGTTCAGGAAAAAAAACCCAGCAAAAAACATGTTATGCTGTTCACTGTTCAAAAGGATATTTTTCTTATATTTCTAGTTGATATAAATACAGACTGCTCGTTGATAGCAAGATTTATAAAAACACAACTTTGAGGATTTAGGGTATCGTTGGTCTTTTAGCATTTCCACTTTCAGAGCTCTAACGCATTTGTCCAAATTTGAACTGCTTTATAATCAATCTGAAAAGAGAAAATAGCTTAGACCTAGAGTAAAACAGTATGAGAAGTGCATAAATGAATGTAAACATAAAAAATAAAAAAAACATTGATTGAAATTGAAGGGCTTACAAATTTACCAATATTAGCATAGAATCAATTTATTTGTCAAAATGCCTTTTTGAGGAAGACTAAAAATTTTGGTTAAAAATTCGTTTTTTTCAATGATATAAATTTTAAAACAAAAAAGAGAAGTGGCTGGGTTGACAAAGTCACTCCCGACCTAAGGAAATGGTTGATTTAACGCGTTGCCTAACACACCTCTTGCAAATTTAGTAGCAAAATAACAGTTTGTTTCTTTTTGTCAGGGCCTCTCTAACCTGGTTCTTTCATCTTGACCAACAAATCCTCCACATCGTGCACCTCCTGCTCCTTAGGGCTGTGTATGACCATGATGGTGGAGCCCAAAACACACAGCACGCAGCCTACCTTGCCCAGAATGTTCAGGCGCTCTTTCAACACTCGGGCTGCAAGAATGGCACTAAAACAAAGAAACACACAAAAAAGGTGGAATTCAACATATATGTGATGCTGGAGGCAAGAGCATGGCACATGGTAGTACAAAAAATATCCATTTTGAAAATTAATTGGTTAATATTTTTTGTGTGCACTAGATTTACTATGTATAAGATTAGGAGTGGTTTCTGTAGACTAGAATCAAAGAATAGATATATCACATCTGACCTCTCTCTCTCTCTCTCTCTCTCTCTCTCTCTCTCTCTCTCTCTCTCTCTCTCTCTTCCATCCCTCCCTTGCAAGTTAACAAAAAAAAAATCAAAATTAAAGACAGGTCAGGTATTTTTGTAGTTCCACAGTTCCATAGGAAATTCATAAGACTCATGTTATATTTTAAGAGAGACTTAAACAGTATAACTATAATAAGTGATATGTAAAAATATAATGTAAATTACAAAAACTGTAATGAAAAACTAAAAACCTGTATTTGAGACTCTATATGAGCAGACATGTTTTACTTTTATTTAACATTTTGCCCACATGGGTGGATCTTACAGAAGACAAAAGACAGAGAGGGTAGGGGTGTGGGAGGAAGTGGGGGGTTAAAGGGTTGAAGAAAAAAGTGAGGAGATAGAGATACTTAACAGAGTGACAAGTGACAGATAGAGGGGAATTTGGTTTATAAATTAAAATTTGCACCCATAATAATCTGACGTGAACTGCTTGCAGAGTTTTGTTCCTTTGCTGATGGATTATAGTTTTACAAATGCTAACAGACAAATAAGAACTTTAAAAAAAAAACAGATTTATAAATTACAAAGACCCATGCCACCATTTTATTTAGCTTTGTCTACGCAGGGATTTAATTGCTCAGTTCATCAGCTAAAACTAAAAGCACTTTAAGTAGACAATACAGAAATCTATAAACTCACCTAACTATGACACTGAGTGCTCCTAATGGGGTTACAAGTGTGGCAGGGGCAAAGGCATACGCTGCAAAGTTGACAAACTCCCCCAAAGTCACTGAAATATGAGTGAAGAATGCAACATCAAATGTTAGTTATAAGTTATATATGTATGCAAATAGAAATATACTCTCTTCAACACACACCAATTCAAGAAATTTCTTTTTACTTCCTTTTTTATGCTTGCAATGCACTAAATTCAATAATGATAATAATAATAATAATAATAATAATAATAATAATAATAATAATAATAATAATAATAATAATAATAATAATTATACT
>RQTK01000116.1:180563-187819 GCA_003991915.1 Elysia chlorotica | reverse complement strand
TATTATTATTATTATTATTATTATTATTATTATTATTATTATTAATAATAATAATAAATGATCTGAACAACAAACAAATATTAAAAAAAAATAACAACATATAATTCATTCATAAATTTCCTATTTATATATTTATTAAATAATGAATCTTTTTCGAATTGATTCGAACATATGCTAAACTTCAAATGACAAACAATTTAAAGCAAATTCACCAATTTTAATCATGATATAAGAAAAAAAATTCAACCATTCCTCCAAAATATGATTTCTACACCAAGAGATATTGAAAACTTAAGCTGTTATATCTCAAAAATGTGTCTGTTCATTGCTGCAAAAAATGACAACGTAGGCAGCGAAAAAAAAGAAGAAATTATCTTTTAAAGAGGACAAAAAAAACAATGTTTTAAAGGCAAAAAAACTCACTTAAAATCATTCCCGCCCACCACATCCATTCTCGAAGGTAGCCAAAGCCTCCTTTACCTGGAAGGAACAAGTAAAATAGAATTATAAGCTCATAACTCAAGAACTCATGAATCAACACAAAAATCTTTGTGATAAAGGAATAGATAAACCATAACACCTCAGTTATAGGTCATAATATATTATACTAAATCAAAAGAACAAAACAGTCTATTATAACTTGTGCGGATTTCAATTAAACCTTATTTGTTGGTTGAGACATCTCAGTTGTTTATATTCCTATATTTTCAAAAGCAGTCAATTCAAATTGAACATTGAACAAAAATTAGTTAGTTTAAGTATAATTTCAGCCTCTCGGTTCCCCGTGGAACATAGGGCTGCAGCAAATTGAACATTGAACAAAAATTAGTTAGTTTAAGTTATATTTCAGCCTCTCTGTCCCCGTGGAACATAGGGTCATAGCAAATCCCCTCCACCGAACTCGGTTCTGCTCGTCCTCTTCAGTTTGCCCATGTACTCCAGCAGCTTTTATTTATCTCAGCATGGTGCTTCGCCCCAAGTCTGCTTCGGACTTCCGATCTGCTTGGTTAGTTGGTTGGTTGGGTTGGTTTAACGTCCAACATCAGCACTATATAGGCTATATTGTGGACGGGCCCCAAGACGAACGTCTGACAATTTTATGTGCTGCCACACACGAGACAGGGCGGGGATACCATGACTCCTGTCTCAGCCGGTCACATTATACTAACACCGACCCAACCAGTAGGGAACGCAACAGCCAGGATTCGAACTCGGGACCTTTTGCGTCGGAAGCCGATGTTCTATTCCTGGACCACCGCGCCCCCCTCCGATCTTGCATTTACCGAATAAAAATGAAATGTTAAGCTCACAAAAAAAAACTCTGCGAGTGAGGACGTTCCCCGTGGAACATAGGGCTGCAGCAAATCCCCTCCACCGAACTCGGTTCTGGCTCGTCCTCTTCAGTTTGGCCCATGTACTTCCAGCAGCTTTTATTTATCTCAGCATCGGTGCTTCGCCTCCAAGTCTGCTTAGGACGCCAGACGTTGCATTTACCGAATAAAAATAAAATGCTAAAAATGTTTATATATAATACACATTTTTAGCTATATTACGAGGGCAGGCTGATAAATAAGGGCCGTTTTTGAATAACTTTTTTATTTGAAGGACTACAGAAGCAAGTTACACATCAAATGAAAGCTTAGATTCTCCCCTATCTGATGAACTATCATTTTTCAACATAGTCACCATCGCGACCTACTGGCGCGTATGCTGACCCGCTTGGCGTATCTGAGGAGGCCGAGCTTCTTGAAGATGAAGCTTGAGCCGATGAACACGGAAGAGCTGACGGCCAGACACAGGCCGATCATGAAGTCCTGCATGGCGGCGTCACTGGGCGGGGACCCGTCGCCGAGCGGCCGCTCCATCTGACCCGAGAGGTTGACGCTGCACCCAGGCACGCTCTCAAGGCCGGCCAAGGCCGAGCCATTCAGGCATCCGCGCAGCACTGACTCCTGGGGAAAAAAGAAGAACAAGATTTAAGGTTACTTTTTGTGATTCAACTCCAACCCCCATGCTCCACCACCAAAAAAACTACAACAACAAACCAAGAAGCTTTAATGTTCCATGTCATTGCCCCACCACCAAAAAAACAACAACAAATTAACATTAACAAGCTTTAATGTTCTATGTCATTGCCTAACCACCAAAAAAAAAAACAACCCAACAAACCAACATTAACAAGCTTTAATGTTTCATGTCATTACCCCACCACAAAAAAAAAACAACAACAACAAACCAACAAGCTTTAATGTTCTATGTCATGATGCTATTGCAGCTTTTTAAACTCTTTTTATTGACACCAACTTACGTAATTTTAAATGAACCATCGCCTGAAAATACTGAGGGAAGAGGAATAATTCGCTTTAATGTGGCAGGCTGGGACAGGAGTTATGGTATCGCCGTACTGTCTCGTGGCAGCTCGTAAGTTGTCAGACGCTAATCTTGAGACCCGTCCACAACATAGCCTTACAGTTACTGCTGACGGTGGTCGTTAAGAAACCAACGCAACCAACGTAAGTCAACATGAATATAATATTTATTGTAATACACAAAATTCAGTTTTCCTCTGGTAGCCGCAGGAGGGACCAGTCGGCTCCATTATAGGCGGCCTAATATCGGTACGTTACACAGAGGAAAACAATGTTATCAGCTATGTATTAGATTGTGCATTTGGCGCTAAACTCTACGACATGGTGCATGTGCTGAGGTAGACTTGTATATCGGCATACAGTGGGGTGTTAAGAGTTGCCAGATCGCGCAGTTTGTTGCAAAATTTTACGCATTAATGCATTATTCTCGCGTTTCTCTCTGTGGGTCTTTTGTTTAATATCTTGTTAGATCAAATGTTTTTGTCTATCACTGCCTGTCTAAGTTATCTTTTTTTTTTTCAAAGAGTGAGAGAGTTTGTTTTGTTGCTTACCATCCAATATCAGCACTATAATTATATGCTATATTAGAGAGAGAGGGAGAGGGAGACAGAGAGAAGGAGAGGGAGAGAGAGAGAGAGATTGAGAGAGAGAGAGAGAGGCAGACAGACAGAAAGAGAGCGAAAAACAAAGGAAGGAAGAGAGAGGCGTGAGAGGAGGAAAGAGAGTGAGGAGATAGAGGGAGAGTGCATGTGTCTCTTCGTAAGCTTATGAAAATATGTCTCTCAACCTGACTACCTCTCAACTAAATATCTCTCCTTGGTCCACCCCTCTGTTACATCCAGTGGACCTTCATGAAGCCGTCTAATGCACGTGAAGGAAATCTTTATTTCAGCTCAACAAATTAATGTCACCACGGGCCCCACTGCAGACGCATGTTATTGTATGACAGTTTAACAAGAGAGGCCGTGCCAGATTTCAAACCCAAACAAGCAGGAGGAAAAAATCAGCAGGGGCGCCAAACACAGTGAAGAAAACCAACAGACATAGCAAAGGTTATGATGACGCCATTATGGGTGAGCGCGTTTCCTTCTATAACTTCTTAAAGTGGTTGTTGATTCACACAAAGCTAAAATATTTGGAAGCCACTTAGATACTTAGTCATGATATTGCACTGGGCACAAAAACAAAAACTAAACAACCAACCAAACAAATCCCAGAAGAACCTAACGACATACCACAAAGAGATCACAGATTGTCGTGTTGTCATCGCTGAGACCATCCAGAACAGTTGTGTTATGGATGTTGCTGACATTGAACGTGGTAAAGTCGGTGAGGTTGCTGATGAGGTCGCACATTGTCAAATGTAATCTCTGACTAGTTTCTGGAATTATTCTATACGGAGACAAGTGACACCGGCTAAAAAATCGAACCTCGGACCTCCTGTTTGTCAGCCGAGAGCACTATCAACTAAGCTTTCTGGCGTCCCTCAGACGCGATGCCTGGATTGGACCAGGTTTTACTGCACAAAGTACTACACAAGGTGTTGTTGTTGTTGTTGTTGAGCAAAGTCTCAAAAGTCTTTGCACTCACCTACACAACAATGTCCTGGAATTCCCCTAGCGTCAGATTGCATGTATTGCATTTAACGACAGAGATACGGACATAATTATTGTGAAATAATAATTACGGACACAACCTGTTTCTTCTCTAGTTTTACACAAACTTTTATCGATCTTTACGTTCGGCGAACTGTCTTGTTCCATATGCGCGCTAAGAAATCGATATAATTCATAAAACAATCGCTGATTTGCAGTATTTCCCAAAAAAATTCTGCATTAAGGATGTTTGTCGATGATAAGATAATTATGGGAAGTGCATTAAATTTAAAAGACAAGCGAAGCCAGTGCATGAATACTTTTTCCTTCAAATTCAACACTTTAAACGTATATATGCAACGTCTTTGTAATAACTTGGTACTATTATTATATATTCTTATAGTTGCAGCATTATTCTTTTAAAACTTGTTTTTCCATTTTAATGAAAATTTTATCGAGAGATTGTACAAGGTACAACACTGAGAAAAAAAAAACACCGGCGAATTTAACCGCAAACTTGGAATACTAGGCTACTGAGCTCGTCCCAGGGAATATAACGTGGCTTACTTGTCTTGAAGGGCAGCCTTTGCGGAATATTAATATACATTTCTAATCATTACCATGAAGAAAATCACATTAAAATCGAGAGTAACAGACAATATAATTAACAGACTATTCAACAATAGCGAGAGAGGAATCTGCTTTTATAAGAAATATCTAACAAGAGTTGAAAGATTGTTGTTGTTGTTGTTGTTGTTGTTGTTGTTGTTGTTTTTGTGATAAAGTTGGCTATTTGGGGTATAATCATTTTGCGTAGTTCGAAAAGATTACCACTGTCTGCTGCTACAAACATTGAATCTAATCATCACTCACCTACACAACAATTGCTTGGAAATTTTTACCGACGCGATTAAATTGAACACACACACACACACATACACAAACACATTAATAATAATGATTAAATTTAAAAGTAGACAGTTTAAGGCATAATCCTCTTTCGAAGTTCGAAAAGATTGCCACTGTCTAATACAAACATTGAATCTAGTTAGTTGTGCAAAACTGCCTATATTTGCTAACTATAACTCAACGTTATCATTTTCAACAATGAAGCGAATATACATATAAATTATATTCACATTCGAATCATTATTGACAAAATTTTAAAATAAAAAGTTGAAATTAATAGTCGCACACGATGTCTGAAATCGCACTTTCCAAACGAGCCACCCTAGGAACCTCTAAATACACATGTAGTAAAACACGACAGAGAAGCCTACAAACTGCAGTGTTGAATGTTTATAAATAAATTAATGACATGCTGTGCTACTGCGATTCCTGCAAGCAAAACTTTCAAGGCAGATAACTCCAGTCACCTGGCGATGACGTTACGGCCAATGTCTCCAAGATCCGCCATTCCTTATCACGTAGACAGCGAGGCCGTCTGACAAAAGGCACGGTTTATGTTAAGATAAGATTAGACGGTGGAGATTGAGAGATACAGAGGGGTGAGAGAGAGGGAGGGAGAGAGAGGGGGGAGAGAGAGAGCGATAGAGATAAAGAGAGAGAGAGAAGAGAGAGAGAGAGAGAGAGAGAGAGAGAGAGAGAGAGAGAGAGAGAGAGAGAGAGAGAGAGAAGAGAGAGAGAGAGAGAGAGAGAGAGAGAGAGAGAGAGAGAGAGAGAGGCATACACATACACAAAGAGACAGATGGACCAAGACAGACAAAAGAACAAGAGGTAAAAACAATGAGTAAAACCACAAACTAAGGTATACTTTCTACTTAATGTGTAATTGATATATTACATGTGAATGAATAACCTCATGGTGCATTTAGCTATTAAGTACTATAGTTACAATTTTCATATAATCCTAATTCCAGTTGATATTGAGTGTTTAGAATAAGATACATGTCTCAACAGAACCAAACATGACATAAGCTAATAGGTATACCTAGGTCTCAACAGAATTTCGCACTGAAGTGAAAGGTTTAAGTAAGGCCTGATATAATGCACCAACCATTTGCTGATCAGGAGGTCTATAGTCTGGTGCCGGTTTAATCAATCGGCTGATTCATTTGGGGGGACTGGCAGAGGGGGAGGGGGGCGTACTGGCGCAAGTGGTAGAACGTCGGTTACTTATTCGACAAGCTGACTTGTTGAGACAGGAGTCCTGATATCACCACACTTTCACGTGTGTGGCATCGCGTGAAACTGTCAGACGTTAATCTTGGAACACGTATATAAGAAAATCTTGTTTCTTACGTTGGACGTTAAGAAATCAACTCATGGGTTTCAACACAATCCAGCACCGACAGGTTAAAGTAAGGCCCGATAGTGTGCGCCTAACACTAACTGGTCAGGTGGTCAATAGGGTGGTACCGGTTCAGTCAATCGACTGATTCATGTGGAGAGGGAAAGGGGGCGAGTAACATAAATGGCAGAGCGTTGGTCAAGTTATCATGAAGTCCGCGGGTCGAAACCCACGGTCGCACAAAAATTCGCCACCTTACGGTATAGTCAGTTTTAGTATATTAAGACAGGCTAAGACAAGAGTCCTAATATCCCCACACCTTCTTGTGCATCATGTGACAACACATAATTTTGTCAGACGTTTGTCTTGGGACCCGTCCCAATAAAGTCTAACGACTAACATTGGACATTAAAAAAACAAATCAACTCAGGATCTCAAAGCAATACTTTTACAATCGTGTACTGTGAACGCCTGACGCCAGACCATGTCTTCCTAGAGCTGTATTCTGGTAAGTCATGGTCAGAGAGAGAGAGAGAAAGAGAGAGAGAGAGAGAGAGAGAGAGAGTGAGAGAGAGAGAGAGAGATATCCGCCATGGTCAGGTCCGGTAGTACTATAGTATGCGGCAAACGCTGACTCACAGATCCGGAGATAAGGCGGTGCTGGTTAAGCAATCGACTGGATCATAACAGGGCACGAGTCTCCACGGCACACCAGACATCATGCCGTCACCGTAGTGGTATGTCAGACGTTTGTCTAGGGACCCGCCCACAATATAGTCTAACTACTAACTGGGCGTTAAGAAACCAAATCAACTCAGGATCTCAAAGCAAACCTTTTACAAGTACTGTGAAAGCCTGACGCTAGGTCATGTCTTTATAGTAGAACTGTGTTCTCATAGGCCATGGTCAGATGTGGTAGCATACGGCAAACGCTGACTCATTGATCGGGAGATAAGGCGCAATGGTTAAGCAATCGACTAGTTCATAAAATTATACTAGGGCACAAGTCTCTACAGCACGCAGACAGCATGTCGTCACATC
>RQTK01000116.1:173063-175563 GCA_003991915.1 Elysia chlorotica | reverse complement strand
TGCGCCTCATTGGTACAAAAGTGCCCCTTTCACAAAGAGACTGAATGAGGAATGAGATGTTAAAACTAAGTGTTTATGGGTATAAAGAGACGATCAGCGAGATTTTAATTTTCAATTTGACTGAGCACCACTCCACTTACTTAGGAACGATAAAAGGAGAGTCGATCATAGAATAACTAAATGGAAGCTAAAAATATAACAAGAAATGTTGTCTACCGATGAAATAGGTGTCCGCTTCAATCACCTGCGGTAAATTTTCATTCTTCAATTAAAAAAAACAAAAAACAACAAACAACACCCTACTTAAAAACCTTCAGTAGGTATGTGAAGTCACCAAGACAATTTATTAGAGTGACAGAATCTTGTTAGAAGATGTGGGGTCTTATTTAGGATCAACTTAGGTGATCAGGCAAGCGGAGGGAGTATTGCTTATCATTATGCCAATGCGTTTTGTTCTAACGTCGTTTCATGTAGAACGTCGCGGCAGCTTACAACTCTTTGATAGCCAGCCTCCTTATTCACATAATTTAGCTTACAACTCTTCGATAGCCAGCCTTTTCATTCACATAATTTAGCTTACAACTCTTCGATAGCCAGCCTTCTTATTCACATAATTTAGCTTACAACTTTTCGATAGCCAGCCTCCTTATTCACATAATTTAGCTTACAACTCTTCGATAGCCAGCCTTTTTATTCACATAATTTAGCTTGCAACTCTTCGATAGTAGCCTTCTTATTCACATAATTTAGCTTACATAGTTACAACTCTTTGATAGCCAGCCTTCTTATTCACATAATTTAGCTTACATAGTTACAACTCTTTGATAGCCAGCCTTCTCATTCACATAATTTAGCTTATGACTGAGCACCATTCCACTTAGGAACGATAAAAGGAGAATCGATCATATACTAAACTAAATGAAACTTGTTAACATAATTTATTATCAAATTAGCTTACAACTCTTCGATAGCCACCCTTCTTATTCACATATTTTAGCTTATATCTCTTCGATAACCAGCCTTCTCATTCACATATTTTAGATTAGAACTCTTTGATAACCAGCCTCCTTATTCAAATAATTTAGTTTACAACTCTTCGATAGTCAGTTTTCTTATTCACATACTTTAGCTTAGAATTCTTCGATAGCTATCCTCTTCATTCACATAATTTAGCTTACATTATAACTCTTCGTTCGCCAGCCTTCTTGTTCACATTATTGTTTTTCCGGTGAGTTGTAAACTACCGCGTCCTTGTATTTACGGTCCCTAGTCTTTAAAAGAGATCAAACGAAAAAAAAAAACTATATTATTTTTAGATCTACAACAAAATTACACTATAACTGTTTTGCTTGGTTTGACGATGTCTTCCAACAAAGTGACATGATCTATTTACAAACCTCATTCCCAATACAATAAATTAGAATGATAACAAAACAAGAACTCTAAGTGGCAGCACGTAAAATTGTCAGACGTTAGTTTTGTGACTCGTACGTCGTCCTCATATATCCATGTTGATAAAATGGAACGTTGAGAAACAAACTAAACCAAGGTACACTTACCGGGAATTGATACGCCATCACGGATTCAAAGGCTGACCATCCTTATAGCCACGACAACACAATCACAGCATCAGATGTATATATCCCACTTTCCTCCTGTTTTAAAACAAAGGTCTTGCCACTTTCCTCCTGTTTGAAAACCAAGGTCTTGTTTTAATCGGAAAAGACAAACTTCTCCCCGACTTAAATTTCAAATACAGATCCTCAGTTATTGGACAGTCACGAATATCAAAATGAAAAACAATTTAAACGTTTTCTAAGAACGCAGATTTAAAACGACCAGTCTCGTCTAGTTGTTTAAAACCGTAGGAAACAGAGCTTGTCTAACTAACTGTCTTTTTCAGTCGGCAGAATGTGGCCCGTACCACACTTTGTGTAGCGAGATTTTACGAAAACAAAAAGCGTAGTAGTATGGTAACCTTGGCACAATGTATTTGGAAATGGAATCATCCGACTGTGACTAACATAACTTGGTCCCTCGCTGCGCTTAATATATGAGGATGGAGCTATAAATAGACGTCCATGAACCAAAAGCGGATTAATTTTCCTTCATCATTCCAACATCGTGTCGTAGTTTCTCTCTTTTTCAGTTCCGAGTTGGATACGAATTTTATCAGGTTAGTAAACATCTAGATATCAACGCAACATAACAAAGTTTAACAGGTAACCTATATCGGAACCACCAAGTCTAAAAACTTCCGAGAAACGTTCAGGCTGGCTGCGTTATGACATTGCAGTACTGGTCGCTTCAGGGAGGGAGAGAGAGAGAGAGAGAGAGAGAGAGAGAGAGAGAGAGGGTAGAAAGGGTGAAGTAGTGAGAGGGAGATATAGAAAGGGAACGAGAGAAAGAGAGGGGAGAAACAGGAGGACGGATAAGAGAGGCAGAGAGAGAGAGAGAGAGAGAGAGAGAGAGAGAGAGAGAAGCGGGGGGGGGGGTGGCG
>RQTK01000116.1:142156-172963 GCA_003991915.1 Elysia chlorotica | reverse complement strand
CCCCCTCATTTCCCCTTCTCTCACATTCAACAGTAAGACAGCAGCTAAGCTTCGCTGTCTGAACACACCACAGATTTGCTGTCCGGCAACGACTTCCCTGTCGAGCTTGGATGCCGTGTGATGTAGGGCTTATACATCAGTTCTTTCCACTTTGTGTTTGTCTTTTAACATTTATTTCCCATTTTTTAAAATCACTGTCCGTTCCATGTATGTACAAGTTAATAATTTTATGAAATTTTGGTTTACAAGAATGTTTTTGAAAATGCAAAATCTAAAATCCAAGATGTAAGTGGAAACGAGAACCGCGACAAAGGATCTATCAAAACCTGGCTACTACAGAGTCTAATTAAAGGTTGGAACGTGAAATAAGGACACCCCCCCCCCACACACACACAAATAAACAAAAACCAACAAAAATACAAACAAACAACAAAACAACAATAACAACAAAAACCATTCGAATATTTTCAATTACATCGAGTTTTACCACGTATGGTGTTTAAAAGAGCTGAACTGTAGGAAGAAATGCCACTAATTTTTACAATACAAATCGTGTATAACAATAGACTCATAGGACAGCGTCTCGGTAATTGCTTTTTCAATAACACATGTGTTATAATATATGTACACGCTCATAGCATGATCCATTAAACAGTGTCAACATCAACAACGCGCTAGAAAATGCGATGGAGAAAACAAAAATATTTATCTATAATGTTACTGCTAACAATAAATGAAATCGATCTGTAACGAAGCGCTCGTCCAGTAATGTAGACCAACAGGTGCTGTAGCATCAGCCTAATAAAAACACTATGGACTATTGCCGTGTAGAGCTCAGCTATGCGGTTTCATTACAGCCCGTTTAGGTTAACCAATCGTGTATGTGACAGGTCTGGTTGCAACTTGTGCACAGACTATTATGAGTAAGAGATGAGCTCAACGCAGGTTGAACTAACTTGAGTTGACTACATAATACTGCGGACGGGTCCCGATATTAAAGTCTGATAATAGTGATATTTTTTTCCTAACATGCTGACAGCCAGAGAATGCAAGAGTGACAGGGCAACTGTCTCAACCTTTCACATTGTAACGAAACTAACCCAATTAGCTCAGGGGTCAAAGTCAAGCAAATGGTTTACATTCATAGGTATAGATCCGGGGATATTCCAATTGTGAGACCAAAGCTATACCGTGTATTCTTAACGTCCAGAGTCAGCAAAACTGTAACTATAGATGGGTCCCAAGACTAACGTCTGACAATGACGTGCTGCCACACTGAGACAGTTCGTGGAATTATCTCTAGAATGAATTAAAAATGAAAACATAGTTATTTTGGAATTACTAGAAAACTATATGAATAGATAGATGGTATTCCGGCTTTTTGACAATATTCAACATCACCCAGCTTTTTTATTTAGACCATGTACATGTGATGTATTCTTCTCTTCGTATCTAGGAAACGCAGAGGATGGAGTAAACTTTACAACTAGAGACAGAGTGAGAGACCTGGGTAAGCGGTCCTTCAGCGTGTGGCCAGGGTGATGTTTGCATACCCTCAAAGTCAAACCACCTAGATTTAGCTAGACCATTAAGCTAATGCTAAGGACCCCGCACCATAAAGGCTGAAGCTGAGAGATCCCAGTTATGTATATATGTACGCTTAGGGCTGAAGGCATGTGTTGAAGTGTTCAATAATTTGAATGCGTGGGTGGGTGCGTTCGTGTGACCTTGTGCCTGCATGTGTTTGTATATTATGTATGTGTGTGTTAGAGAGAGAGAGAGAGAGAGAGAGAGAGAGAGAGAGAGATTAAAATTAAAAAAAAAAACACTCCGTTTTTTTTCTCTTTAGCTTACAGACTTGTAAACCCATATAATTCTCCGAGGTCGCGGGATCGATAACACTGAAATGAAAACTGATCAATGATTTCGCGGTGTGCTCCAAAAACATTTTTTAACGAACGGTAAGATCAAATTAGATACAGAATTCCAGAGAAAACGAAAAACTACAAGAGTTACTTTCAAGTCGATTGGAAGAGCAGTTATTGCGCCACCGCTCAAAAAAGAATATATATTATTATATAACCTATTAGCCCCAATTTAATCTGAATGTTTAGTTAGATAGATGTCAACGACATATCAGTCGCATTTTGATATTAGTCTGGATTACGTCATACTCGGTGCCATGTGATGATACGATTAATTTCACATGGATTTATGTTAGAAACTATTAAACACCATCCGACCAGAACGGTATGAAATTTTCAAATCACCAAATAAGTAAGAATGAATTGAAAGGGAGTGGACCCAAAGCCACATAAGTGAAGCTATGCAAAGATGTGACTGTCGTTAACGGGTTTCATAAGAAAACAATAACTTTTTTTTTTAATTCACAATATGAGCGGTTGAAAAAAAAGAAGGCAAGAAAGAAGGAACGAAGAGTGTCAGAAGTTGATTGCTGCAATATTCACGGTGCCAGAGCCAATACAAAACTGAGCCTTTTTTTTAAACATTTTTATGGTAATGAATTTCAGATACATGTATATTTTATTTCCAGCATTCCTTTTCACAAGGATCGATAGGTCATTCTTGTTGTTGTTGTTGTTGTTGTTGTTTTATATACAGCGTGCTCACAATCGTGGTTAGTTTCAATCCTGGAGAATAAGTTGGACCCAATTAGACGAACACACCCCCCGACAGAAAAAAAAATTATTTATAAAAAAAAAAAAATAAAAAAAACTTAGATAAGGGTGGTCACCCAATAAAAGCTGAGTAAATAAGCCTGGTTATACACCTTGGAGAAATTGTATTGGAAGTGAAAATTAAACATTAGTTCCAAACAGCAAGGTTTGCATTTGTTTGTTTTTAGTTGGGTTTTCATGTTGAAATTTTTGGCTTTTTGTTTTTGTTTTAATCTTTAAAGAGAATACAACAAAGCACAAAAATAATTTTTTTTTAAATTAAGTTTGAAACTACAGTCAATCTATCAACTACCGGCTTGGCGATCTTGCTTCTCCAAACTTCCTCAATCTTCACTGCTCAATTATAAAATGTCTTCGTCTATTTTTCTGCAACATTGTTGCCAGTCTGCAATTAATGCAGTGCCATCTAGGCATATCATAAAGTGTTTACAAATGCTGTGTCTGACTTCTGTAATTCTTGGACATACTCCTAAATCACCCGGGGGGCGTGGTGGCCCAGGGGTAGAACATCGGCTTCCGACGCAAAAGGTCCCGAGTTCGAATTCTGGCTGTTGCGATCCCTACTGGTTGGGTCGGTGTCAGTATAATGTGACCGGCTGAGACAGGAGTCATGGTATCCCCACCCTGTCTCGTGTGTGGCAGCACATAAAAATTGTCAGACGTCCGTCTTGGGGTCCGTCCACGATATAGCCTATAAGTTGCTGACGTTGGACGTTAAAACCCAACCAACCAACCAACCAACCTAAATCACCCATCAACATCTGAACATGTATATTTTCTGGTATAGGAAGAAAAGGTTCAGGGATTGGTCACAGCCCTGTCCGACACCTGGCTTTATGGCGTAAAATGAGTTGATTTTTTCTTTCAATTTACATAGCTTTTTGTTCTCCTTACATGATATATGATTTTAACTCGTGACTCTTTCCCATTTACTTTCAACTGTGTTCAAGGTTATGTTCTTTAATGTGTAGCTGTTTGAATATCTCAACTCGGTGCACTCCGTCCAATATGTTGGTCTAATAACTAAAACACACGTCCCTATATACAACCTTTCGGACTTCAAATGCACGTTTTTATACGTACTGCAGACTTGAACTTTGTTCTGATCTTACTACTTTATTTTTTTTAATCAAGGACTAAAACATGTTATTATTTTGCCCATCATCCTTTGATCATATTGATACGTGAATTCATCTAAAATTGGGATCAAAAGTTCATAAAGACGCAAAATGAAAACAGATCCACTGACTCCCCATCTTAAAGGTGACCTCGTTTATATAAAAAATATTTAGAATAGAACTAAAAGACTTAAATAGGGTGTCAAAGCCACCAAGAACTTTTAATACCTTCATGATGCGAAGCTACTATAAAAAAAAAAAAGAGGAATATAGATATTGATCAGAGTGCCATTGTTATATATTCAAAAACATCTCAGACCATAACACAGCCACCAATCTTTCAAAATTGTTTACTTCTAGGGAGCAATCAAACAAATGCTTTTCTCATTGCAATAATAAAAACCAAAACATGGATAGAGAATGACTATTTAATGAGATTTTATACTATTGTACACACATGTACAGCATTTATAACATGAGGCCATGTTCAACTGACCTTGTTAAAAAAGTCACCGTACATTTACTAATAAACTAACCAAAAGACTGTGGATAACAGCCCTTAGTTCTCATAACCTGAAGGGCTAGCAGCTCTTACTCTCCTTTAGCCTTTATAACAAGCTTTCTGATTGGTTTAAAGTGCAAATTTGTATAAAGTGCATGTGACATCTTGAAAATATTTTTTTTTTTTTTAGATATTAATTAATTAAAAAAATTCCTTTTTAAATAACAAGCAACTTATATATGATCAATTAAATTTTTATTAAAGGAACAAACGTATTAAAAAATGTCTCTTGACAAACCAAACACAGTGAAGTCACTGATCAGGGGCCTTTACGAAGTTTAGTTCTAAGTGCTGTTAGCCTATATCTGTTACCAAATGAATATTAAGAGCACCGTTAAACGGAGTTGACTATATCTACAAAATACTTTGAAGCGCTAAAACCCAGTTTGATGCCTGTGGCATAATAGTCAACTGCTATCTTGAACAGCAGCAAGCAACAAGCGATGCATCTAGACTGTGCACAAAACTATCGCCCCACATCCAAAAGCAATTCAGTGCAATCTAGATTCTAGTTCTGCAGAAGCATGGAAACAACCACCTGTTTCAGTAAGCTAAATATTTTTGGAGTATAAATCACATGTTTAAAATAAAGTAGCTGTGCTAAAAATGGTTCTTCTAAATGCAAATATTCATTTGAGGAGCAGGTTCTTGAACACATTGACTTAAGTTGAATATGAGCTGTTATATATTGTGTACAGGTCCAATGACTAATTAAATTATTAACGTCTGACAATTTACGAGCTGCCACACCGAGACAGTGCTGGGATACCATGACTATTGTCTCAGCCAGAATCTAAATTGGTGGAATAATTGCATCAGTTCAAAGAAAGTAACGTTGACATTCTCTTTTGATCTCAGTACAGAAGTATTCGCTAACTGGCTTATAAATTGTGAGGTTGCGAATATTGATTTTTCTATGCTGAAATGTTTTTTGTTCCAATTAAATTAAATTAATAGGTTGAACTGCAATAACCAGCGCCCCCCGCCCCCTCTCCCGCACGAAAATCTGTTCTACACTATGGCCAATTAAAGTATACATAATTTGAACCAAAAAATGTAAGTAAGAGTGCCTTGTGGCCAATTACACTTGACCCAGACACTCTCATGACTCTGTGGCTCTTACAGTTTATTGGTACAAAAAATTAAATCTAAATGAAAATGTAAAAAAAAAAAAGACCTGTACCATAATAAACTGTAAGACTAAGAGTGCCCAAATCTATGATCTCTGGATCTAGATCTAGACATCTAGATTTAGTACAGATTTCAAGACTAGAATTAAATACTATAATATCTAGAATCTAGTAATTGGAACTCGATTAATCTAGATCTAGATCTAGATCAAGTTTTAAGAGCACACACACAACACCTTTATACTTTACAACTCAATATAAAATTCAACAAAGTAAATCAAGATTCAAATCGGGTAAATAGTTTAGGCCTACCTGGATTATTTCACTTTGAAGATGATCGAGTGGGAGTTAAAGCCAACCACTAACAAATCGAGATAATTCTGAGCTTTTCTGCCTTGTGTTCCTTGCACAATATAATGTATTTTTTTTAATCTGATCAGAGACAGGGACAATCACCCTCCCTGTGGTGTGATTCTAGAATGCCCACGTCATTTGCTTGAAAGAGGGGCTGAGATGAGTGAGAGCACAGCGCAGAGCCTATTATGACTGTGCTTAGGCCTAGTTTTCAGTGTTTACTACGAGTGTGTTAACTCATTGTTGTGTGTCAATGTGACATGGTCTTATCTCATCCTCTTGTTCGTCCAAAAAGTCGGTGCATTTTTTGCTGTACGGAACATCCATACACCGTATTCCTCTACTATGGAGCTATCACTTCGTCTACGAAAGGCGTGAAATCAAAACATCATTCTTCTAGCCTATCATGAAAGTCACAAGATTAAAAATAAATTTTGTTTCCTCACCAATGCGCACGCAGTATGTACTTTCGAACCCCCTCTCTCTCTCTCTCTCTCTCTCTCTCTCTCTCTCTCTCTCCCTCTCTCTCTCTCTCTCTCTCCCTCTCTCTCTCTGCTCCTTCTAATATGTCGTCCTGAATAATGAAAAAAATGTTCGCCCTCAATACCAATTACATAGCTGGTAGCGCATAATTATTAATAGAGCCATTAATAAAACATAAACAGTAGGCCGCTGTTGAATGCCAATCAGGTAAACAAAAAAAAAAACAAAAAAAAAACAAACAAAAAAAAATTCCCCTAACTTGTCGCCTTCGCCCACATTAATTTTTTTGCCCTAAATGGATAACAAGAACTGAAGAAGGCGTCATCAAGTTTCGTGAAGTGATTTACACGACTCTTTTTACCATGTATTTATTTGCATCATATTCCTACTAAAGGCGCAAACAAGGCCCTTTACTTACTAAAGCGGAGGCTTCATGTTTATAATAATTAAATAATTTCGACCACCAATTTGATTGTAAAACTATAATAAAATTATTTGCATTTTTTAAACGTCAGACCTTAAATATACCATACGTCGCCACTGATACTTTTTTGTAGGTGTTTTTACGTATAGATAGAATTATACTAACGCTACTCAAATAATTTACAGTACATCATAAAAACGAAGCAGGGAGAGGTTACTCTGGTTGTCAGCGGTTGATGTATTGTTTTACTATGGGAATCTCTTTGATAATTGTTTAGCTTCAATGGATCAAGACTCAAGATTCAAGGCATCCACTGATTCCACTTCTTAGAATAGATTACTGAGATTAGAAACCGCCAGGTGTTTATTTCACATATTACTTTTAGCAGTATGTTATAAGCTCTATACCTATGTACAAACAATACCATCTAATTTATCAGATGTAAAAAAGCAATATACATCTACCAGTGAAGGCTGACTTACAATTCTAAAATTTAGATCTAGATCTAGATGCCCTCACTCTAAATCGTAATTTCTATCCAAATAATGAACAGAAAGCTGTACATGGCAATGTTGTTGTTTTTTATTGTTCGAGACCTAGAAGTCGTTTAATTAATGAGTTCGGTTCCGTTTTGTTCCGCTGCTCGACTAAAAATAGATCAATACTTTAATTTTTACTGGAACAAGACCAGATAATGTGACATATAGATCTTATCTAATCTAGATCTAGTGTGTAAAGATAAAAATAATTGTGTAAATTTATATGGCGATATTGTAGTCTGTACACTATAGGCGTTTAGACACTCTGTACCAGTAAACTATGGAGATGCTGATACATGTATAGAAATCTACTCTAGTCTAGAGCAACAAGAGGGCTGAGTCTGTACACACTATATCAATAATAATTCTAGTTTTAGTCGAAAATTTGCTATCAGCTTTATATATTGTAGTGTTTGACTGTGCAGATAGCAAAACATAAACATATTTTACTCTGTATATATAGGCCAAATATAAATCTCAATAATGTTATCTTAAAACAGTATAATCTTTGCTACTTAAAGGTAGACCTAGTTTACAAGCAATTAGGAGCGAGCTTTATAGATTCAAGGGTCAGACTTTTGAACAAAAACACTTAAAGATCTGTAGCCTTGTATGGCAAACTTTGGATACCGGTACTATCTAATGTGTATTATAACATACATGACAAAAGTTGGAAAGAAGTATGTATGCACAGAAACACTGAAGAGTGTATACATCTATCCTGGGGTAGAACATCGGCTTCCGACGCAAAAGGTCCTGGCGATTGCGCTCCCTACTGGTTGGGTCGGTGTCAGTTTAATGTGACCGGCTGAGACAGGAGTCATGGTATCCCCGCCCTGTCTCGTGTGTGGCAGCACATACAATTGTCAGACGTTAGTCTTGGGCTCGTCCACAGTATAGCCTATATAGTGCTGACGTTGGACGTTAAACCAACTCAACAACAACTCAACAATATTACACAGGAAATAAACTTTCCTTTTAAAAGGTAGACCTAGTTTAATTAATTAATAAGCAAAAAGTTAGGAGATAACTTTATATATTCAAGCGTCAGACCAAAGAATTTGATTTGAACAAAAACAATTAGATCTAAAGCTGTGTATACTGTATGGCAAAATTTGGATACTAGATCTAATGTGTATGACAGAAGTTAAAAAGAAAATTAATATGAATGTACAGAAACACTGAAGAGTGTATACATCTATGCTCACTAGTGTTTCTGCTTTTTTTTTATTTTAACCACTTTACGAGAAAATCATAAAAATGCCTAGACCATATGTAACACAATATGTCTTAAAATCAACCAATTTTACAATTCCCATTACACTTCTACAATACTATCAGTTGAATGTGCACATCAATTTTGAAAATGTTCAAATCAAAGTCAATTCCTTAACTATTTATAAGCTTTGTCATGGCAGAAAAAGTAAAAAGCTGTACAGAATATAATTATAATTTGAGCAGTAAACACAGCTTTACAAGTCTGGTAAAATGAGTTTTTAAACTCAGTAATCTTGAGATTTTCTTTTGGTTTTTAGGTAAACTAAACATCATCATTTAAAAATGTCTCTTACTTTATCTACATCCAGGACCTTTTCTTACCAGCGGGCACAACTAATTAAAAAGGATGTCAAGCAAAGCACCCAAAAAGAAAGAGCCCATTACTATAACACTACCTGAAGTGTTTGATCAAGAGCAGCAGTTCATTTTGCGTTTGCCGCCGGTGGGTATATAATATATCATTATTCTTTATAAACAATTTCCAGAATGTATGGATTAGAGTTTCTTTTTATTGCTGGTGGTTTTTAAAGCAAAGATTGATTTTAAGATATAAATTTGAATATCAAATGTTAGTTAACTATTATATAAATGCCTCCTAGATTTTCATTTCCAAGATATACTACGAGGATAAGGAATGCAGATCTGCAGAGATTCTCACTGCAGACCTTCTGCTCGTCAATTCATAGCACTCATGGACTCGGCTAACAGAGATTACAAAAGATCGAAATTCTATCTCATTTATGATTTATTCATTAAATTTTGGAATGTTATCAAAACACATGTATTAATAAAATGGTGGACCATCCTAAATTTGTATTTTTATATGTTATGAATGATTTAAAATGATTGATACTTATCAAAACATGTTGGTTGGATACCAGTCCTTTAGTGGTATCAATTAGTTACGGCTTAGATTTTGAATATTATTGATGAAAATTGCACATTTTCTCTTGATTCAATATTTGCCTTTCACTCCCCAGGAGTCCGCAGCCCAGCTACATGAAGACTTAAAAGAGACTTCAAATGTCCAACTAAAAGATAAACTCAGTATAGAGCTCGAGCCAGATATGAGACATGGGAGAGTTCGATATGGGTCTGACATATTTTCTGCAAAGGTAATTTTGATCTCACCTTAGAAATGGGAGGCTTAGAACTTTTTGAAGCTCCTTTAACTTAAATAAATTGAGTAAACAGTTTTAAATTTAAACTGAACTTTAAACCACCATATCTTTTACTTTATAGTTTTATAGCTAGTGTGTCTAATAAGACTGGTGTTTCCTGTGTGCTTGTATGTTCCATTCACATACATAGTTCTTTGTATGACAAGGAAGGAAGGGGGTGGGGGATTGTGAATTATTTGTTGTCATGCAAGATGAGGAGGGAAACTGTGTGGACATGCCATGTCATATAGAATCACAATATGACATTATAACTCTTATTGTGTATTTGAAAGTTAAGAACAATTTTTTTCACTCCATTTGCAATGGTCGATATTAGTAGTTTATGTAACATTCTTCGTGAAGGTATTTTTGTTGTTTTTCTTCTGCAAAAAAAAAAGACAATGAAGGGGATGGGAGTGCAAAGCAGTGTGTGTTACATGCTAAGTCTATTACAGTCTGTTTGCTAGGCCTAAAATACAGTTTACTTTTAAGTTTCTCTGAAAATATGTAACAAAAGTTCCATAATGTGAGGATAATCATGATAATGTCATATCTGTAAAGCAATTATAGAGTGTATTTATTACAGATGTGCTCTTAATCTTATGCAATTATCTTGGAGTGTATAAGTATAGTTCCTAGAACAAGTTTAAAATTCAAATTGTTTAGCAAGCAAAGCATTTGCGGCTTTGTAAAATCTAATTCATCTGTGAATAATTCTATTGTAATCTCTTAATTTTAGCTCTTGGATTTACCTGCAATCATTGAGTCTATGAAAACAGTAGACAAAAAGACATTCTACAAGACCGCAGATATTTGTCAGGTATGTACAAGTAAGCATTGAGGCAGCGAGGAAAAATCAGGTACAGGTCAGGGTTTCAGACTTTTGTAGCATTGATTTATCTGTTATTTAAAAGATTGAAAGATAAAACTCTTTCATTTATTACTCAAAGCTATTTAAATTTTAAAATATGGGTACTGTAAAAGGATGCTTTTAAATGAGATTTAAAATTTATATCTGGACAAGATTATAACTATTAAGACTTCAATTGGCTTGGATGACTCAGTTTTGAATTGTTGTGCATGATATTTTACATGGAAAACTGTGTTTAATCCGTTTCTTTCCACTAGTTTTCCTTATTCAATTTTCACATACACATGTATTTTTTTGTTTTTCTGTATACATATAAAGCTTATATAGCTAATGTCAAATTTTCTCTTTAGATGCTTGTATGTAAAACAGAAGAAGACTGGAGCAAAGATGAATTGGAACATCCTAGAAAAAAGGATAAGGTGTTTTTCAAACAGAACCTAGTACCTACTAAGTGATTTTTTTTTTTATTATAAAGCATCTAAAGGCTCCTTGTAGAAACAAAATTCATGTCTGTAAATATTTCCAAGGATGCAAATACATTATTTTCTTATTGATGCAAAAGTCAGTGACTGTTGGAAACTCTTAAATTTAGCGAATACTAGCTAAGACAATAAATTATCTTTTTATTCAACCTTATTTTTAAAACTATCTTAAAAAGAAGAGAAAAAAAATTTTAAGTCGTCTCTGCTATTTAAATTTCCTTGCTTGTCCCCAATATGATTCATATTGGATATTCACATCTTGCAAGTAAGAGAAATATTTTTAAATGGCTGAAGGTTTAGCTTTATAATTTGATGGTATTTTTGTATCAATTGTCAGCAACTAGACGATATTTTGACAGTTTTATGTGCTGCCACACAGACACAGAGCGGAGCAGGACTTTTGTCCCAGTCGATCACATTATACTTACATTAGCCCAACCAGTATGACTTAAAAGTGTTTCACGTAAAAGCACATTGCTAAAACTTAGAAAGTGAATAATTATTACTGATTATGTTTTTGTTTTCCTCATTGCAGTGACTGCACCTTTGAAGAATGTGAGGAAAAGGAGATTCAGAAAGACGCTGAAGAAGAAGGTAAGTAGAGTGAAGTTGGTCCCATACTTTTTTATAGAGTTTTTGGAGAAGCAAATGTTAGGGTCCTGAAGAAGAAAATAGGCTTCTTGATAATTAAAATTTGCTTCAGGTCTCTGATATTATGCCTATTGGTTGCAATATCTATATATGAAACACTCTTCAAGATTTTATAATGATGCTTCTCATAATTGTTTTAAAGCTTGCAAAATGTTCCGAAGCTATGATTATGCTACCTTCTTTTTAATACTCCCCCCCCTCCTCTCAAAAAAAAAAAAAAAGAAAAGAATTCTAATTTAAACTGTTAAGAGAGAGTGTTAATGTATTTGATAGCTCCCAGTGATATTCATTGTCAAAAGGCTTTTTTATATTCATTCAAATTAGATTTTCAAATCAAGACATTTACTGCATGATCATATTTTCTTAGAACTTTTGACATTTTTCTATTATTTTTTTTCCTTTTAATTTTTGTCTTCAGTATATGGATCAACCAGAAGTGGAGAAAGAAGTGAGGCGATTGTTCCGCTATGATTCCGAAGCCATAGATGTGAAATACGAAATCATTGTGGATGATGAGAAGTCGCTGTCTGATTCTGGGACATCTCAGGTGAGCCTTATCAGTAACATCAGCTTTTTATCACATTTTTTTCTTCCTTTTCTTTTTTTTTTTGTCCTTCTTGTGTGTGTGTGTGTGCATGTATCAATAGCATCATATTTCTGAAAGTGCTGCTTGATTAAAGTGATTTTCAGCTTTTTAAAAATAAACAACACTACAAATATTAGAACTTTTTTTTTTTACTGAATAATTCCGGTAATAGCAAAAAATCTAGTTATTTTTAAGAATTTTAAATACATTGAAAAATTAGGTTTGTTGTGCTTAACAAGGAAAAAAAAATATTTTGTTATTTATCTGTTATCAACATTAACATTAATGTAGAGAAGGGTTTTTGGTATATGTTTTCTTCATTTTTGTTTCTGGCAGGCACTAGACCCTATGGCATCTGATTCAAAGATCAATGGATCAGAGACACTAACTTCTTTGGATGTTGGTATGTGGAGAAAGACCTTTATTTTTATCTATTCTGTACCTTTTTTTTTTAATTTGGGTTTGGAATCAACTGTGCAATTTTAATTTGAAACTCCATGTTAGAATTGTTAATCTTTGTTGGATTAACTTAGTTTTTAATTCCTAGGGTCTTTTGGGTATTTATTTTTGTTGCTGTTTTTATTTTTTTCATGTGCCTATTTTTTTTTTTCCAAAAGCCATCTGGTTTTAGCTGTGCAGTATTTTCTAAAATGTGACTGTAGCTTTCTTAGCAGGCCTTGTAAAAAAAGTAACTGTTAAATACATGTACTTAACTTAATCTTTTTTTTTTCTTTTTAGCTGTTATTCATAACTACAATGATAGTTGACTTTTAGCATACATGTGCCAATGTAAAGTTTTCAGGTGCTGGCACATATTATCTGTCCTTTAAAATATGTTCGAACTTGCTCTATTTATTTTTCCAGCATCTTTCTTTGGGGAGGTCAGCTCATCAGAGGAAGAGGAGGAAGATGAGAAGGATATTAACATCATGGACAGTGGAGAGGACGAGGCGTCTCGTGGTCCAACGACCCCCAAAGGACCAGGGGCTGGGGGTCCTGGAGACAGAGCTGGCGAGGGAACCGAGGGAGGGATGACCGACTCAGAAACAGGTGTGGTGAACAAGAAATATTCTAATATATATGTGTGTGTGGGACAGTCTGGCAAAACGAGTCAGGTTTTGTTTTCTGTATTGATGCCAATTTTCTGTTGGGAACTGGTTCATTGGTAGAGCACGATGGTCTCTCTCTCAGGAGCTACCTGTTTCGGAACTCTTGATTGTCCAAAAATTTATATAGGAATCTACACAGTGCTATACTTTATACATTATTCATTGTTGTTTATTTTAGTCTGCACAAAGTGCTTTTTTTTTTCTAGGCTATTTATCTGTGTAGTACAGACAAACAAATGTTGTTGTTTTTCTTTGTTGTTTTTTTTTTAAATAATTATTATTTATATTGAATTGGGTTGGAAACAATTCGAAATGAGAGAAATAACCAAAATAGTTTAAAGTTTGCAATAATGTGTAAGTAGCAATTTCAATAGATTAAAAAAAAATCATAAGGTATGTATAAATTTAAAAAATGTCAATTATTTGTCATTGTTCACTATAGGAATATTTGTAAAAAAAAAAAAAAAATTTTAAGCAAAGATACCACCAATAACGTTGTGTCCTACTACATGTATTTTGTCTTATATTGATTAATTTCCCTTGATCATAATCTTTGTTCATTCCTCTGAAGCGGAGCTGCAAGAAAAATTATCTGAGCTGGAAAAACAACTTGGAGAGATCAGGGAGAGGAGGAGCCATGAGGAGGATCAGCTGGCAACTCTCGACAGCGACGCAGCGGAGAAGGTGAGTTCAAAACCTTAGTCCATGTCTCTCAGAGGTTTATAATTTAAATTGTGCTGCTAAATTAAGTTCTTTGATCTGTTTCTGAACGAATGTTATTTCTGGAGATCAGTACCAGTATTAAATGTTGTTGTTGTTGAGTTGGTTTAACGTCCAACATCAGCACTATATAGGCTATATTGTAGATGGGCCCCAAGGCCGATGTCTGACCCAGTATTAGATACAGGTTTGCGGAATGAAATAAGTTTGAACTAAAAATGCTGCTGCTGTCATTTTTCGACATAAAGGTACTGCACTCTAAAAGTATAACAGTAAAAGAAATCTGCTTATGTCCTATGTCTTTGAAATTGTATAATAAAAAATATTTCTCATTGTTTTTTAAACCAACTGCTAAAACATTTTTTACAGGGGAAAAAAGTGGAAGATTTTTCCGTGTATGGCACATGTTACATTTAATTATAAGGCAGAGGGATAAATTATGTTAATTGTTTTAATATTTTTGTGATTTTTTTATTTCATCAGGGAGAATTGCAACAAAATCTGAACAAAATTGTTCAAGAGGAAACAGAAAAAGAGCATGAGGTAAGATCTAAAAGTTTGTTAGGTAAAAAGTTTCAGTATCAGATTATCTTATTTTTTATTAGCAGACAAGAGGTGGAAAAGTCACTATGCACAGGCACATTCCACAGACAGCGTGTTGAGCCTTGCAGGCAAGACATGACAGTTCATTGATTGCCAATCTGTGCCTAGGGCTAGGCCTGAGAGCCAACGAAAGGGCCACAGATGCCGTGTGTTAAGTAACTGTGCATACCTTTCCAAAACATGTCACAAGTGTGAATGTTTACTGAGGTTTCTAAAAGCCACTAATGTATATAACAAAATTTAACTGTGAAAATCCTACACATGGATCTTTTACACTGTTTTATCACATAGTATGTATTCTTCAATTTTAACCAACCTTTTTCCACACAATTTTTATGCTTTTACCATTCAGAGAATTTAAGGAGTCACCGTTGCTACTATTGTAATATGTTAACTACCTTAGGACATCGTGGGCACAGTATAGACGTTACTGTGCTGACATGCAGTAAAATAAACTCAACCGAACTGTACTATACTTATTTGCTTGAAGATTAAACAAAACTTTTTATTAAATTGATTAAATTTTAAAACTGACAGTATGTAGGGAGGTCTATAACTTTTTGAATATCAAGATGTTTAGTCTATCTTTTTATATCTTTATTTCATATTCTGCAGTATCTTGATGATGTGAAAAAATGATTTTCACAATTGTGTGCTTATAAGGCAAAATTAATAATATTATTTCTGTTCTTTTTCTTCTTTTGCTCTTTAGATGGAAATGTTATCGGCCATGTTAAATCAGTGAGGAGAGAGAGTGCCACTTTTCTGCCACTTTGACAAGGCGAAACAGGCCACAGAAGAAACCAAGGGGCATGCAGCTTTCTTAAAAGCACCGGGGCAGCAATAAAGGTTTTAAATGACACTCCTCCATCTCCATTCGTTATCCTTGTGGATACACCCACAGGTGGGAGTGTACCTGGCAGTGACGCTTGTTACAAATTGTTCTATGTTTGCCACAAACGATATTCATCAATGCAGCTCACAGAAGTATGGATCCACCCGCACTTTAGTAGAGTGGACTGAGAATTATCTGTGCGTGTATTTTGTTACCCGAATTTTATTCAATCAGATTGGGAGAGATCAGAGGGTAGAAGTGTGATGTATTTTTGACAATGCATAAAGTCGTTATTATGGCAGCTTAGTTTGTTGCTTTAATTTATTGTTTGTGTAAATAATCTTTAAATATAAATTTTCTAAGGAAACAAACAGTACATCTTTGTAAAAAAAAAAAAAAAGGGAAAAAGGGTGGGGGGGAGCATTTTTTCAAATCCCTACACCTCTTCAACCAAAAAAGTTCAGTAAAAAAAGTATTGATCCAGCTGGCATCACTGATCCTCAAGTGAGTAGGGAAATATTGATCTTAAGCATGGAAGAAAAGGTCAAAATCGTGGTAAACAGTGTTGTTGTTTTTTTGTGGTCTCAGAACAGTAGCTTTTGTATTGTATAGTAGGGTTAATTACCTTGAAACACAATTTCCTTTGTCTGCTACTGAAGTTGCTTTGTGTGTGTGCGTGCGTGCATGTGGGTGTGTGTGTGTGGGGGGGGGGGGGGGGTAGAGAGAATCTTGGGTTTAACTTTTTGTTCTTTAAAGTAATTTAATCTTAGTTGTTTTACTTATACAACTTTGTTGTATAAACAAATTTGTAAATATTTTAAAGTTGTGAACCAGTTTTTCACATCTTTATACATAAATGTTCATCCCAAATTATTAATGATAATGCTGCTTTTTGTATCTAATGTGACAATAATAAAAGATTTATGACAAATGTAAAGCTTTGATTTTTCCTAGTTATTTTGCTAGCTATGCAAAGTTGAATATGATATAGATGGCCACAATACATGTATAAGTTGCAATTGTATGATTCCAAGTCAACAGAGAGTTGCTGTTTTTTTAAGCAGACATTTAATGAATAGTTGCAATATTTACTGTAGGGCATATCACATGAATTATCATTCCAGATAAGTTAAAACAATATTATAAAATATATTAGTTGCATCTGCTTTGTTTATACAGTATCGAATTCAAGGAGTTGAACAAAAAAACCCAGTAATAATAACAATAATCTTCAAAAAAGGTAAAAAAATTATTTAAAAAAAAAGTGGAGATAAAGAATGATACACATTTTGATCAACAAACACTTTGTAATGCAAGCACAAAAAGATACAAATTTCACGTGTATAAAAACATGGTAGTTACAGTTACACACGTACATATTGTCTTTTTGAGATTGCAAGAGGTAGTTTTTTTTAAACTTATGTTTTAAAAGAGTAATTTCACGAAACTTTAATCATGTTTTAAATTTATGAATACTGAATACTGAGCATAGTCAAAAAGATGCCACGTACATGTACATGTATTACTTCTACAATTTAAAGACAAACAATCACATTTTTTATATTTGTTTATCAAAATTTGAAATATACAATGTATCATAATGGTTCTGGAATTGAAATTCACCATTATATGTTAAAGACTCGTTGAATGTGAATTAACAAATTCTTGACATTTGTTTTGAAGGTCAAGGATTGTAATTCTGTTGTGTATAATTGTTAGCTGCAACAGAGAAACTAGTTCTTTGTGAATTTGAACCAGGAGGAATGAACGGTTGCATGTTGCCTCGTAAAAAAATAATTAAATTGTAATGACTACAAACACTGAAAACTGAGAATATGTAAGACCAGTCAGCACAGATTATAATCCAAATTACCCAGGTTCTAAAACTAATCCCCGAAAAAGTAGAAAAGGAAAGCAAACATTACTAGCCAACAGGCATCAAGAAATCATACTCGTAACTGTGGTGCAACCCAGACCCCCTTACAATGTCTCCTGTCAATATGTTAGGACTGAAATATTTGCTTTAAGGTGGGATAAGATTTCTCCGAGTTCAAACATTTTCTAATATCTAACAAGAGTAAGTGAGTTGGTTTTTTTAACGTCCAGTTTCAGCAGCATGGCTGTAATGTGGACGGGTCTGACAAATTTACGCGCTGCCAGCCAGAGACAATGCAGGGAGACCTGGATTCCTTTATCACTTGGTCATATTATAGTTTTATACTGACACTGACCTAACCAGTAGGGGACGAAATCGAATATATGTAAATACATTTTTGTCGTATTCTGGGTTTCAACCAGGGAATTCTTGATAGTAAGAATAACTCTCTACCATTTGCGTCATTTATCTTCCCCCCCCCCCCCCTATACCCCTCCAATCTCCTCAGCGTCCACACACACTAATAGCTAGATCTCTGATGATTACATTACTACCATAAAACTCATAGACATACATTTGATATGTTGATAAAACAATGGGAATTATCTTCGAAACAAAATACATAGATATAAAGTCCCATATCAATTAAAACTTTTGATTTCATGTATCACATATGCAATTTGATGTCATTATCACAAAACTCTTCTTAGTTTAAAAAAGACAAATATTGTTTTAATAATAAATAAATAGAAAACTTTTCATGACATCGGTGTGTAAATTTTATTAAACAAACTGTTGTTACAATAAGATGTAGTTTATACACACTACATAGACAGAGTACAGAATCAGGCGCTGAGGTTTATATCTGGAGCACTGAGAACAACACCAACCGCCGCCTGTGAAATTCAAACCAATGTTGAACCACTGAAACTATGGAGAGACGCAGCTGTCGTGGAATCCGTTGAACGTTACGGGCGCCAAGAACACCATCCAAACCAAGCACTTGTGACTTGATGGAATCCAACATCAAGACTCCAAAGGAATTCCATTCTGGATGCAGCTGATAAACTCAGAGATAAACATCATTTACCGGAAAATAGAGAACCTATCTCACTTTTTGATCATGACCTGCCACCACACGCAGGACAAGGTAACACCTGAGATAAAGACACAACTGATAGAGAACATGAACAAAAAAAATTATGTCTTGATGAATCTCATGAGTATTGCACAAAGAACTATAGATCAATATCCAGAAAACTCAATATATAATATACACAGATGATTCAGCCTTTAAAGGTACATTAAATGCTGGCTATGGTTCAAGCATGCAATTACCAGATGGCACCTGTAAAGACCTATCAAATGCCTGTGGGGAAATTTGTTCAAATTTCGATGCAGAATCTGTGGCAATAGAAGTCACACTCCACTACCTATCAAACCTATGTTTTAATCAAACCTGAAAGATTTACTGATGTCGTTGTTTTCTCTGATGCTAAAATTGTCCTGCAAGCTGTTGAAAACTGGCAAACAGAAAACTCGTACACCATAAGCCTTTTAAAAACTATTACAAACTTTCTCACTGCTCATGCTATCCAACTTATACTTCAATGGATACTAGGACATGTAAACATTCCAGGGAATGAAAGAGCAGACAAGCGAGCTAAACAAGGGACAACATACCCCCAAAACACTCAACCAACATCCATGTCTACAGTCAAACAGATTATAAGAAACAATAAGAAAGAGGAATGGCTAAACAAGTGGGCTCTGTGAAAGACTGGGAGATCTGTCCTCAAACACATGCCGACACCCAACCAAAAAGACAGCATTAACTTTCTTAAACGTCAGGAACAGTTGACTATAATTATCGGCTGAGAACCCAGCATATTCCACTCAACTGCTACACCATATCTTATTCAACTGTCCTCAACTACAAGACCTCCGCACAAAACTACAAATTATGCAATGAAACTTTTTGAATTTGAATCCAATGTGAACGAACAATGCGTTTCACATACTGGTACACGAACAATAGAGCAGCAGAACAACACAGTCACTTAAAGTTGTTGAGTTATAAGTAAGCCAAAAATGCAGGGCGTTTTTTTCCTTTTACTTTCAGTTTTATATCTTTCAGCTGGATGTTTTCTGTGGGAAAATTGTCAATCGTAGACTTGGTGTGGCTTGACCCCTTTAGAGTTACACGAATTAAGGGTCGAAACACTTCTTTGAAGACTGTTTCCTAGCTTCTCCATGAATGTTAAAAACACTCTTTCAGTTGGATGTTTTCTTTGGGGACGTTTTCCTATGCCAATCACAGGGCTGTGTGATTTACTGGGAATTTACCATCTACTGTACATTTTCTAATACTTGTATTAAGTAAAATTGTCAGGGACAATACTTTAATAAAATAATACGAAGACTGTTGTTACAGAACTTAAACCCTTATTGAATCTAACACATTGATTATAATGCACAATGCTAAATGAAGGCCTACAACACAAGTTACAACCAAATAAATGTACACACCCTGTAATAACAGATGAACGAAGTATAGTAAACAAAAACAAAACAAAAAAGTAAAGGAAACCTCTCTTCATTCACAACAATGATTAAAAAAATAAAAGAAACAACTCTTTATGAATAATACTATGCTCTGTCTTCTCAGCGCCCCTCCCTCCAAATGATCAACATCTTGTATGGTGCTTATACTACTACGAAGTAATAATGACTTATCTAGATTTTTTCCCTTATTTATCTTACACTTCTCTTTAGAGTAAGAGGTCGAGGGTAAAGGCTTTACCCTAAAGCTCTGGGCTAACGCCTTTTAGGTTCCTATGGGAGATCCAACGCAGCGAGTATATCTTGAACGTGTGTACTTGTACATAAAAAGCGAGTCAGACTGACACCAAAGTTCGAAACAAACTTTATACTAGAGAGTCTATTATTTCTTCATCTCACGGAACATACAAACGGATTTTATAAATACAATATGCATGTATAAACAAATCTAACATTCATTGCTCCTGCACCAAACTTAAAGAAATCAAGTAAAGTAAAGAAATAGAATTACGTCTCCGCGGTCTCACAAAGAATTCTATATGGCGATGGGGCACAAAAAGAACCTCTTGGTTGTTAGCCAAGAGCAATATATAGACTAAGCTACCAGCGCTCTCCGAGTCTGTGTAACATAAAAAAGACATGTATGACACAGTACACAGATGTGTAGTGTTTTCAGGATAGAACTGCCCTACAACTGTGTGTACAGGTGGGTGTGGTACAGGTCTGTGTTGGAGGAGGGGAGCGATATGGCGCTACTCGCGGCCGTCATTTGGCCAGAGGTCGAAGCAGTTTGAGCACAGCCGGATGAAAACGTGTGGAGGAGAGCGTCCCGAATCTCCTGCCTCACCCCGGACACAAGGTCCGCCTTCAGGCAGTCGAAGTCAAGAGAGGAGTGAAGCTGGCGGATCTCGAATGCCTCGCCGTCAAAGGACGAATGCGTGGTGAAAGAGAGATTGCCTCGACCCTCAAAAACAGGCGGAGTCAGAAAGTTTGAGTTGCCTGTATGGTTGATTTGTTGCTGTCCGGTGCGAAGGTCTAGCGGTGCTCTGCCAAATTTCGACCCAACGGGTGATGGTGAGTGTGATGCATGGGAGGGGGCGGAGTTCTCGAGATAAGAGGCGGGGCTTATATATGGAATCGTCCCTGAGCTGGGCGGGATCGGCGACAGGCGAGCAATGGATTGGTTGAGGTCCCGCCTCAAGCTGTCCATGTGGCCTGTGGTGCGCACCATCTCTCGCTTTCTGTCTTCCCGCAACTCGAATCTGAAACATGGCCCAGATAAAGGAAAAGACATTACTACCTTGTTGTTGGTCATGAACATTGTCTTAGTAGGCAGACTAAACCCGCCTGGAAATTACGTTGCTTAGACAAAGATAATTATTGTTTTTTTTTTCTTTTCCTCCAGTTAAATTGGCTCTCTTCACTCCGATCTCATGTAACATCCTCTAAGTTATCTGGAGAACCATGCTGACAGCTAAGGTCTAAGCCTCAGACCTCAGAACACAGTTCGACTGAGCCATCTGTCGCACCTTGAAGAATAGATAATTACGAACTATATACTTTAATATCATTTTTTTCTACAGCTTAACTACACGTGGGTTAAACATACGACACAAATTGAGGCCATCAGACTAATACAAACTCAAAGAATGAAACTTAGATGCGTTGGTCATGTAGCGAGCATGTCACTCTGTCAAACAATAGATAGACATCACAAGTCACCGTGTGGCAACCAGCGTTTTCTTAAGAAGAAAATGAAGATCGGATCTGAGATGGAGAGATGAATTTGTACATCAGATTGTAAATGCGGTGGATGAAAAGACAGAAGAGGTTACTGAAAGATCCTTTTTAAGGAGTTCATTCACAATGTTTGACTGTTTTGTTACCTATCATCCAACGTCACCATAATTTATAGGCTATGCTGTGGACGGGTTTCAAGACAGACGTTTGACAATTGTACACGCTACCACACACGAGACAGGGCGGGGAGACCTGGATCCCTGTCTCAGCCGGTCATTAAACTCAAGGACGCAACCAGAAGAGGACGAAATCGAGTAAATAAAATTTTGACTGATACTGGGATTCGAACTACGGATCTCCCGATCTTAATACTAACGCTCCACCACACGAACCAGTTGACCCCTATTCACAGAGTGAATCCGCCCTGGGTTTAGTTTTTAGATATTTATAGAACCTGCTTGCCTGAGACTCGATATGTCTTGCTTGATTTCCAAAAGGTCATCAGCGTTGACCCCGCACTGCCGCATCTCCTTCTTGGTGTGGTGGATGTAGCGACAGATGAGGCGTCGCATCACCTCCTGCCAGGGGATTGGAAGGTTAGGATCAAGCATAGATATATAAATAGCAATATTTATATATCTATGGGATCAAGACAATACAGTAAAATCTGGTTAAGTCATAAGACAAACTCTATGTAATATAAACTATCCTTTTACGTGTATATATTCGAGGTATTATTTTCTTTTCCCTCCTTTACAATGTCGCGGTTTAATATGAACTTCGGATAAAACGAACTTTTAAACTGTCCCCAAGTGGTTTATTTAAAGAGTATTTTATTGTAGAGCGTAACGTTTTGCTCACAACCAATAGCTATCTCTCTTAATCTTATACTTATTTCCAAGTAGTTAAATCAAGGGTTGATCAAAGCCAATTATAAGCCTCGACGTCAACGTCATTGTCAAAATAGTCGTAACGTTTTCATATTCGTCGCCGTCGCCACCAATCATCATATCCATTATCATCATCAGCATCATAACCACCATAATCATCATCATCACCATCATCACTAACACCACCATGACCATGACCATCGTCATCATCATCATTATCATCATCATCATCATCATCATCACCATTATCATCATCATCATCATCATCATCATCATCATCATCATCATCATCATCATCACCCTCACCACCACCATCATGATCATCATCATCGTCATCATCATCATCATCATCATCATCATCATCATCATCATCTCTGCCTCACCCCGGACACAAGGTCCGCCTTCAGGCAGTCGAAGTCAAGAGAGGAGTGAAGCTGGCGGATCTCGAACGCCTCGCCGTCAAAGGACGAATGCGTGGTGAAAGAGAGATTACCTCGACCCTCAAAAACAGGCGGGGTCAGAAAGTTTGAGTTGCCTGTATGGTTGATTTGTTGTTGTCCGGTGCGAAGGTCTAGCGGTGCTCTGCCAAATTTCGACCCGACGGGTGATGGTGAGTGTGATGCATGGGAGGGGGCGGAGTTCTCGAGATAAGAGGCGGGGCTTATATATGGAATCGTCCCCGAGCTGGGCGGGATCGGTGACAGGCGAGCAATGGATTGGTTGAGGTCCCGCCTCAAGCTGTCCATGTGGCCTGTGGTGCGCACCATCTCTCGCTTTCTGTCTTCCCGCAGCTCGAATCTGAAACATGGCCCAGATAAAAGAAAAGGCATTACTAACTTATTGTTGATCATGAACATTGTCTTAGTAGGCAGTCTAAACCAGCCTGGAATTTCTGTTGCTTACACAGAGATATTTTTTGTTTGTTTGTGGTTTTTGTTTATTTTTAGTTAAATCGGCTCTCTTCACTCCGCTATCATAGTAACATCCTCTAGGTTTTTCGGAGAATCATACACAGCGAAGCTGCTAGCTAGGGTCTGAACCTCGGACCTCAGAACACTGTTCGACTGAGCTATCTGTCGCACCTTCAAGAATATAATAAATGCGAACTATAATAGTTAATTATGATCTTTTTTCTACAGCTTGACCACACGTGGATTAGAAAGAAGACGCAAATTGAGGTCATCAAACTGATACAAAATCAAAGAATGAAACGTGGATGGGTTGGTCATGTAGCGAGCATGTCACTTTGTCAGACAATAGAGAGACATCACGAGTCACCGTATGGCGACCAGGTTTTTCTAAAGAAGAAAATGAAGATCGGATCTGAGATGGAGAGATGAACTTGTACATCAGTTTGAAATGCAGTGGGTGAGAAAGGCAGAAGAGTGTGGTTACTGAAAGATCGTTTTAAAGGAGTTCATTCACAATGTTTGACTGTTTGTTTTGTTGCCTATCATCCAACGTCACCATAATTTATAGGCCATGCTGTGGACGGGTCTCAAGACTGACGTCTGACAATTGTACGCGCTACCACACACGATACAGGACGGATAGACCTGGACTCCTGTCTCAGCCGGTCATTAAACTGACACCGACTCAACCAGAAGAGGACGAAATCGAGCAAATGAGACTTTGACTAATAGTTGGATTCGAACCATGGATTTCCCAATCTTGAGACTAACGCTCTACCACCTGAACAGGTTGACCCCCATTCACAGAGTAAATACGTCCTGGGTTTAATTTTAGATATGTATAGAACCTGCTTGCCTGAGACTCGATATGTCTTGCTTGATCTCCAAAAGGTCATCAGCGTTGACCCCGCACTGCCGCATCTCCTTCTTGGTGTGGTGGATGTAGCGACAGATTAGGCGGCGCATCACCTCCTGCCAGGGGATTGGAAGGTAAGGATCAAGACAATGCAGTACAATCTGCTTAACTATTTAACCCCTCATGCAAATTCAATGTTTTAACGTAGGTTTTAGATAGAGATATAAATGGGAGGAGTGTATGTTTTTCGTTTTCCGTCATTTTTTTTTTTTGGTTTTACCGGCCGCACACTGTGACCGCTCAAGTTTAAAGAGTTAAGTCATAAGACAAACTCTATGTACGATAAACTATCCTTTTACGTGTATATATTCGAGGTATTATTTTCTTTTCCTTACTTTACAATGTCGCTGTTTAATATGAACTTCGGATAAAACGAACTTTTAAACTGTCCCCAAGTGGTTTATTTAAAGAGTATTTTATTGTAGAGTGTAACGTTCTGCTCATATAACAACCAATGTCGATCTCTCTTATACTATTGCCAAGCAATTAAATCAAATGTTGACCAAAGCAACGACAACGTCATTATTAAAATAGTCGTAATGTTTTCATATTCGTCGCCCTCGTCACCAATCATCATCATCATCATCATCATCATCATCATCATCATCATCATCATCATCATCATCATCATCATCATCATCATCATCATCATCATTATCATTATCATCATCATCAATAACACCACTGCCCTCACCACCACAACCACCACCACCATCATCATCATCATCATCATCATCATCATCATCATCATCATCATCACATAACCACCATCACATCATCCTCACTCTTTGACAAATTTGAGTTCATTTGAATGCTTATAGGCTGAATACGCTAAGAGAAATAGAAGATGAAGTACAGGGTCCAATATTGGCCTACCTGATATTGTTTGTTGTGATTCCCGCTGCCGCGAGAGGTGGAACTCTCCTCTACTGGGGGCTCAATCTGTGACTCTGTGGCGCGTCCATTGTTGGTTGGCCTCTGCAGTGAAGGAAAAAAATGTTTTTGCTTACTATAACATAATTATTTGGTGGACAAACAACAAAAACAACATAGTTTTATAAATTATTTAAGGCATGCATCTTACATGAAAGACCTTATGACCTATTATATGTATACTTCTTTTAAATTGTGTGCTTCCAAGACATAGAAAACAATGAAAATTTAATTTTCGGTGGATATCTTGCTAAGAATGTGTTTGAGCTTGTAAGGGTACCAAGATAGTCTGTCTATATGCATACACGAATTTGGACATTTTATTGGGGGATCGAAACTACTGGGACTTTTTTATCAGTTTAGCTTCACTTTTGTAACGTCCCCCATGAATCTGAACAGAAGTCATAAAAATTTAAATAAACAAGCAGAGTTTGTTAATAGATTTATACGATTTTTAAACCTGTAAATTGACGACTCAGCATACTAGGGTCTAACTCTAACCAGATGTATTGCTTTGAAAGAGGAAAAAAAAAATACTTTTACAAATCCCGCTTACTGTTCACGCAACTTAACAAGCAGACGAAAATTTAATTATGCGAATTTTGTAACGTAAGAAAAAAAAAGAATTTTTTTTTTAGACATATCGCGCTTACTTTTCACATAATTATAGCTATCGCCGCATTGGACATTAATTTACACAACTTAACAAGCAAAGAAATATTTCCATAACATCTAAATGATATAGAAAAAGTTCCCAACTGTTTATATCAAAACGTGATGCATGTACTCATTAAGCATAATTAATATAAATCATTATCGAACATGGCCTCTGAAATCATATCACATACCACTACAGTCTCTAGAACGTATATAAAAGGGACTCCAATGTGTTCTTGCACTTTACACTTAATTTTATTTTTTTAGTTCCTAAATTGATCATTAAATTGAAAAACAAAACACAACTTTAATAGGAACACGATATTCACTGATCACATTTTTAGTTGTATCTTTATGCA
Organism: Elysia chlorotica; assembly: GCA_003991915.1. Lineage (NCBI taxonomy): Eukaryota > Metazoa > Mollusca > Gastropoda > Plakobranchidae > Elysia > Elysia chlorotica. Next base: position 146,515 of record RQTK01000116.1, on the reverse strand, counting down.
GCTTTAAAAAGTAGCCTATGCGTAAAAAACTAACATAACACACAAAAAAATGGAAGAAAACAACAAGAAAAACAAACAAAAAAGCAAAAGGACATAACATAAAACAGCTAAAGAAACAAAACTTTTAAAAGGCACGCTTTTTATTATTGTTATAAAAGCTTAGTTTAATCGCCCTCAACACCCAACTAAAACCTTCAACGTTATCAGAGATGCAATAAAACACTTACATTGTTGTTCAGCGTTTCGTTGCTCATCTTTGTCTGTAGAAAAAAAGAACCAAATAAAACAACTTAAGAGCAATAGTTTACGATTATAAACAGTGTAGAGTTAAATTAATGCCACTGACTAACTTTTTTTTCGTAACGTAAAAGTAATATAACATGGTTGTGTAAAGCAATGGTGCTGGGCATTGATTTTACTTTTTAGTGTTGTAAAAATGTGGCGCTTTTAAAGCAAGAAAAGACTATGTAGTGTGTAAACAATTAAGAATGAAAAGATGATCAATGAGGTACATGGAAAAAGACAATTTAATTGGTGACAAAAATACAGATAAAGTACAAATACATACCGTAAACACGTTAGGAATTTCGCTATGTAACTGACTGAGACATTCAGAATCGATATACATTGTTTTGTGAGTCAGAAATCTACTATAGTAGAATCGGTTTAGGATAAACCCTATGATTTATATAAAGTATTTCCGACGTTGGATTAACGGTTGGGTTAGTTTACCGTCCAACGTCAGAACTATATAGACTATATCGTGGATGGCCCCCAAGACGGACGTCTGACAATTGTATGTGCTGCCACACACGAGACAGGGCGGATCGATACACATTGTATTGTGATTCAGACTTGCACTACAGTAAAATCTGTTTAAGATAAACCATATGATTTATATAAAGTATTTCCGACGTTGATTTAACGGTTGGTTTAGTCTTCCGTCCAAAAGTGCGCACTGTATAGACTATATTGTGTACGGACCCCAAGACTGGCGTCTGACAATTGTATGTGCTGCCACACACGAGACAGTGCGGGTAGATCTGGACTTCTGTCTCAGCCTATCACATTTAATGCCACCAACCCCAACCAGTATGGGACGAAATTGGACAAATTTATGTTTGACTTATCGTGGGACTCGAACCACCTATGTTTCAATTAACAGTTACTATTTAATGTGAACTCGAGATAAAAAAAAAACTTTTAGGCTGTTCCTAACAGGCTTATCTTAAGTAAATATATTAATATAAACTGCTTATATCTGTAGTATAATATAATGCTGAAGATAAACCATTGCTTTTATGATAACCATTCTTTTTTTTCGTGGATAACCAATTTTTTTTTTTTTAAGCCACTGTTTAATACATACACTTGAAGAAGAAAAAAAAAGCATTATAGGCTCTTCGCATAAAAGATTTATCTTAAGCACGGGGACTACCGCATCTAACCTTTTTTGTTGTAATTTCAGCCTCAGCACATAACATAATAAAAAAAAGAATTAAATACACACGCGTTCGATCTTGTTTTGAAAGAGCTGGCCTTGGTTAAACACATTTTTATTACGGATATTCCAACACTTGTTCTTTATAATCATAAAGGATATGATGTTTCCGTAACAAAAGTAATATGCCACATGTAATTGTTTTGTGTTTGCACTGAAAGACATAGTTTATACTCCTGGCGTGCAGCCTTGGTTTTTTTTTGGTCATTTGATACTTGAAAACGTTAATGAGATACCAGACCCCAGCAATGTTACAAATCGTGTGTAATATGACAGTGACAAATGAGTTCTAAGAAACAGTAATTGCCTTTTCCCTCACGATCTTAGTAAAAACAAATTTGTGTTTTGTTCTTCGATGTCATTAACTAAGCCGGGTTATTTATCTACAGTTGATTAAAAGACGCTTTCTCAGAACAAAGAAATGATAAGTCATCAATATTAACAAAAATAATTGTCACCTCAGTTGTATAAAGTCTTATCTCACTTCTAAAATATATAGGAATAAGAATCTTTTAGAAATTAGATAGGACGTTATAAAACAGAGGTGGTGGATTGTTTATATAAGAACAGCCGAGTCTTTGTCTTGCACAAGCTTAAGTATGCTTTATTCAAACTTACACAATCCTATAATTAATTATTTTGTGCAGTGCAATGTGAGGGGGCGGATATTCCAGCTAGCCATAGGAAACATATCATACAGCTCATGTTTTTTTTTTAAAGAAAAAGACGAGGGAAAAAACAAACAAATAAAACACGAACATGCTGAGAAACTATAACACAAACCATTTTTGTATGAACATGCTCTTGTTGTGTACTTAAACTTTGAGACAAAGAAAAAGTAATCATAATTTGCATCATGCTGTCATTTTTTTTTTTAATGAAAATGTGAGGCAGATGTAATGACACACCCCAGTGTTAAACAAATACACAAAATACGTTGAATGAATCAAGCCGACGTGTTGAATTGGAGTGTTACCTTTCTTTGTTGAGGAAGGTGGGTTGGGCGGGGGGCGATCTGGTGAATGCGGTAAACGATGGTCTCACAACCGGGAGGTCTCTGGTTTAAAACACCCGATTGGCCAAAAATGTGTTTTTCCGATTTCGCACCTAAAAGTGATCTAGCCTGTAACAATCTAATACGTGTCTCTCCCCCCCCCCTCTCTCTCTCTCTCTCTCTCTCTCTCTCTCTCTCTCTCTCTCTCTCTCTCTCTTTCTCTTTCTCTCTCTCTCTCTCTCTCTCTCTCTCTCTCTCTCTCTCTCTCTCTCTCTCTCTCTCTCTCTCTCTCTCTCTCTCTCTCTCTCTCTCTCTCTCTCTCTCTCTTTCTCTTTCTCTCTCTCTATGGCTTAACGTCTCCAAGGTTACCCTGAGGGATCACATACGGCTAAACAATCTAATAAATAAACCAACGACCTTTCCTACACAGAAACACAAACGAGCGAACTCTATACATACTCGCACAGGTCCCGGCGACGACTTCCGGCGGCGAAGGTTGTAGCGCATGCCCTTGCGACACATCCTGTCAAAGAGAACTCTCTTGATCCATAAGGCGAGATAGTACACTGACTTGGGGCTGATGATCATGTTGAAAGGCGCTGGTAACGTCGACCCCTCGTCAAAGTAACCCATCCACAGCTTGGAACGGGCAAACTTCCACTCCATGTCGGCATGGTTCTGAAGAAATTGGCGGTATCGTCAGTGATTTACACCTTACAAAAAAAGTAGCAATTTTCTCAACACAATGTTTATTATATCAAGAGAAGTGGAAATTGGAAAAAAATGTTGATTTTACAAATCAAGGGACGTAAAACTTGTCTCTAAGGTTGCATTTCATTGACTTTGATTGGTCCCAAGAAAACATACATTTAGCCCAAAGAGAGCGTACATTTAGCACCAAGACGACGTACATTTAGCCTCAAGGAGACGTACATCAATTTTAACCCAAGGCCGCGTTCATTTAGCCCAATGAAAATGTACATTTAGCACCAAAGCGACGTATATTTAGCCTCAAGGAGACGTACATTAATTTAAATCCAAAGGCACGTGCATTTAGCCCCAAAGAACATACAATTGCCCCAAAGGGTACGTACATTTAACCCCAAGGCACATACAATTACCACCAAGGTCACGTTCATTAGCCCCAAGGCACAAATTACCCCCATTGTATGTACGTTTAGCCCAAAGGGACATACAATTGTCCCCAAGTGCACGTACATTTAGCCCCAAGGGACATACAATTGTCCCCAAGTGCACGTACATTTAGCCCCAAGGGATATACAATTGCCTCCAGGGCACGTACATTTAGCCCCAAGGCACACACAATTACCACCAAGGGCACGTACATTAGCCCCAAGGCACAAATTGCACCCATTGAGACATACATTTAGCCTCAAGTTACGCTAATTTTCTCAACACAAACGAACGCCACAGACCTCGATCTCCTGGAAGGAGCTGGACATCATGGCGATGAGCATGTTGAGCAGGACGATGATGGCCATGCCGTGGTACGCCATGAACATGAGCTCTCCCACCGTGCGCGTGAAGGTCTGCGTGCTGCGGATCTCCAGCTTTTGGGGAGCCGTGAGGCTGAACATCGACCAGAACAGGGTCACGTAGCTGGAGAACAGCCTGGGGAGGGGGGAGAGAGGGGTGCAGTTAGAGGGTGAGCATTAGAGGTAGAGAGAGAGAGAGAGAGAGAGAGAGAGAGAGAGAGAGAGAGGCAGGGAGTGAGAGAGTGAGGGAAGTAGTGAAAGGAACAGAGAGAGAGGTGGAGAGTCAGTGACAGAGATTGAGGGGGAGAGAGAAAGATAGAGACGGAGAGAGGGAAATGGCAGAGAGGGAGAGAAAGAGATGGAGAGAA
>RQTK01000116.1:116656-130398 GCA_003991915.1 Elysia chlorotica | reverse complement strand
AAAGTGCATTTATATAGCAGCTTTCCAATATTGTTGCTCAAAGAACATACATATCGAAAATTATTTTGTCAAGCACAGGCTTTGCGAGGTGAATATATATAAACAATTATACAAATAATTATACATGTAGCAACACAATCAGCAAAAATTGTACTGAAACATAGCTGTATATAAGTACATGTACACATTAACAAAACAACAACAAAAAACACGTTGGCCAATCGGAATGGTTTGTTTCAATTAAACCGTTTAGTACCAAGTAACTATTAAAATCAAGACTTTCTAAAAATAAAAAAATGAAGACACAGTCAAAGAGTTGAAAAAAGTGAAAACGTCTTTTGTGCATAACAATGATCTAGATCTATTTCTATAAAATTCTTAGTAAAGGTAGGGGAGACTTATACAGCAATCTCTCCTACTCTCTCTCTCTCTCTCTCTCTCTCTATCTCTCTCTCTCTATCTCAGGCCTTTTCTCTCTTTATTTTTTTATATATCACTTTTATCTGTCTGGCTGTGTTACACAGCAATGAAAACTGTTCTGAAATAACATGAAAGATGAAATAAATCACAATAAATTGCGTGTGTGTTTTCGGTGAAGGTGTTGACTGATAATAAAATCAAAGCTGACGTTGACTTTCTGTCTGATCTTAGTTGCCTTGTTATTTTTGGAAACCTAGCGGCAATTACAATGACACATCCAGTAGGGGACGAAATTGGACAGATTGAAAATGTTTGACCAGTCATGGTTTTCGAAACAGGACATCCGGATTGGCGAACTATCGCTCCAACACTTACGCCAATTCACCTGCCAATAAACAGGTAGAACCAACATCGATCTTTACATTATATGCTAATGGATCTAACGCACTATCTGAGGTTCCGGGCATTAGTAACTTTGAGTAACTGTTGTAAGCTGGAAAGGCGTGCACTGTTGTAAGCTGGGAAGGCGTGCCCTGTTACTGTACCTGGCTGTAGGAGTCCTTGAACTCATTCTCTCTGAGGGCCAGATGGTCGAGCTCCCAGGACAACCTGAAGGCGGTGAGGATCGGATCCAACGAGGTCAGGGAGATCCACGCTGGACTGGCCAGGGCCCGGTACGTGTTGATGCGGAGCAACGAGTGGCGGAGTCTGGGGTACATATATAGGGGTGTTGTAGAGTATGGGTGGGAGAGACTCTACAGAGCAAGGAGGGGCGGAGTCTGAGAGTAGAGATGGGCGTGTTGTAGTGTAGAGTAGAGATGGGCGTGTTGTAGTGTAGAGTAGAGATGGGCGTGTTGTAGTGTAGAGTAGAGATGGGCGTGTTGTAGTGTAGAGTAGAGATGGGCGTGTTGTAGTGTAGAGTAGAGATGGGCGTGTTGTAGTGTAGAGTAGAGATGGGCGTGTTGTAGTGTAGAGTAGAGATGGGCGTGTTGTAGTGTAGAGTAGAGATGGGCGTGTTGTAGTGTAGAGTAGAGATGGGCGTGTTGTAGTGTAGAGTAGAGATGGGCGTGTTGTAGTGTAGAGTAGAGATGGGCGTGTTGTAGTGTAGAGTAGAGATGGGCGTGTTGTAGTGTAGAGTAGAGATGGGCGTGTTGTAGTGTAGAGTAGAGATGGGCGTGTTGTAGTCTTGTGTAGAGATGGGCGTGTTGTAGTGTAGAGTAGAGATAGGCATGTTGTAGTGTAGAGTAGAGATGGGCGTGTTGTAGTGTAGAGATGGGCGTGTTGTAGTGTAGAGATGGGGGTGTTGTAGATAGAGTAGAGATGGGGGTGTTGTAGATAGAGTAGAGATGGGGGTGTTGTAGAGCAGAGATGGGGGTGTTGTAGAGTAGAGATGGGGGTGTTGTAGAGTAGAGATGGGGGTGTTGTATAGTAGAGATGCGGGTGTTGTAGAGTAGAGATGGGGGTGTTGTATAGTAGAGATGGGAGTGTTGTAGAGTAGAGATGGGGGTGTAGAGTAGAGATGGGGTGTTGTAGAGTAGAGCTGGGGGTGTTGTAGAGTAGAGATGGGGGTGTGGTAGAGTAGAGATGGGAGTGTGGTAGAGTAGAGATGGGAGTGTGGCAGAGTAGAGATGGGAGTGTTGTAGAGTAGAGATGGGGGTGTGGTAGAGTAGAGATGGAAGTGTGGTAGAGTAGAGATGGGGGTGTTGAAGAGTAGAGATGGGAGTGTTGTAGAGTAGAGATGGGGGTGTGGTAGAGTAGAGATGGGATTGTGGTATGAGAGAGAGAGAGACTCTAGAATAGATAATCATAAATAGCAATGAGTGGCGCAAATTGTGATACAGAGCACACAGATGAGAATAGAGGCTATGTGATAACATAGCCCTTTGCCACAACGAGGACGATAAGTAAGGAAATATTCACCTGCGTCCAATCATAGCTATAGATAGATATATCCTTAACTTACAGAGCCATGGAACAACACGTCCAGAGGGCGTGATTAAGTCAACCGTTATGTGGATCGCTAGGCATGTAGTGTGAGAGAATAAAGAGAGAGATAGGGAGGGAGAGAAAGAGAAAGATAGAGCGAGAAGAGAGAGAATGGAAAAAAAAGAGAGAAGGAGAGATAGAATGAGAGAGATAGAGAAAAAAAAGAGAGATATATAGAAAGAGAGAGAGAGAGTAAGAGAGAGAGAGAAAAAGAGAGTGCAAGAAAGAGAGAGATTAAGAGGAAGAGAGAGAAAGAGAGAAAGAGAAAAAGAGAAAGGGAGAGTGAGAAAAAAAAAGAAAGAGACAGGAGAGACTCGTGAAGAGGGGGTTTCATTAAGAGCAAGAAAGAGGAATAAAAAAGAATGTGTGACAGAGGAAAAAAAGTCAGACATGGCAATGGACGAAGATAGTTATGTGTGTCATAAATATACACAAACAGAAAGACTGATTGAGTGTGTGAGAGAGAGAGAGAGAGAGAGAGAGAGAGAGAGAGAGAGAGAGAGAGAGAGAGAAAGAGAGAGAAAAACAGGGAGGGAGAGAGAGAGAGAGAGAGAGAGGTAGGAGACGTAGGCGGTGAAAAAAGACAGATTGATATACTTAACAGTTTTAATAACATAAAATTTAGACATATTATTTCGTGCAGTTCTTAGACGCAGAAGTCTCAACTCCGCTATAATCGCAGGCACATTACGTCATTCACTTCAGGCATAAAAATTACAACAACAAAAAAGCCAAATAAATCTAAAATACCACAAGGCGTAGAAAAATAGAATGAGAGAAGTAGAGGAAGAGAGAGAGAGAGAGAGAGAGAGAGAGAGAGAGAGAGAGAGAGAGAGAGAGAGAGAGAGAGAGAGAGAGAGAGAGAGAGAGAGAGAGAGATCAAGGGACAGTCCGAAAGACAATAGGGCAATACGTAGATCCTACTACTAATAATAATACATAAGTGCAGAGCTATAAGAAGTGCTGCCTACTGGCGCAACAACACACTACACCACACAATAAAAAATAAAAAAATAGAGAGGCTCTGAAGAAAAACATTTGAGAAAAGAAGAATAAATTTCGCAGATGAGAGAGATGAAAGGGTATGTGGAATGAAAGAGAGAACGAATTAGCCACATTGAAAGAGGAAATTCAGACAAATAGATAAAGAGCTTCACAGAAAGATCTAAAGAAGAGAGAGAGAGAGAGAGATTGAGAGAAAAATAGAGAGAGATAAAGAGAGAACGAGAGAGACTGGGAGAGATACGAAAAGACAAAGCAAGAGAGTAAAAACGAGAAAGAGAGAGAGATAGAGAGAGAGAGAGAGAGAGAGAGAGAGAGAGAGAGAGAGAGTCGGTAACTGACAGATAGAAGCATATAGATAGACGATAGATAGAGACAGTAACATAGAGAAAGAAATAAAGGTAAACGTAGACAGATGCACAGAGGAAAGAATCGCGTGCAGGGCTGAGACTCAGGGGGCGTTACCCGTCCGCGTGAACCTTGATCTGGCATCGTCTACAGGGGCAGGACAGGGGGTGAGGTCGGTCTATGGTGGCGCCGTGTATCAGCAGCAGTTGCAGGATCTCGAACTGGTTGCAGTAGGCGGCCAGGATCACTGGGGCACGCCACAGAGGGGTGAAAATCATTATTGGCAATTATAACATTAGAACATTAGAACATTAGAACATTATAGTATTAGTATTAGGTTTCACATCAAAAGAAGAATGAAGAGAGAATTAAATTAGAGAAAGGTTTAAGGAATAATATTGAAAGAAGCGCATGTTTTATTACCTTACAAGGTGATTATTCATTGTATTATTATTATTATTACTATTATTATTATTATTATTATTATTATAAATTTGAATGTCCTACGGTTAAGCTAAAAACATGACTTGAAATATTTCTACTTGACTGGAAACGTTACGTCTCCTGCCACAATAATTTTGACAATACAAAAAACTGCACCCCCTTAAAATTGACCCATGAAAACCAACAAACAAAACCACATACAGAATAAGAGAAAAAAAAGCAAACGAGCCATCATAACAGCAGCAACGTTAACAGCAACAGCAACAAGAACAACAACAACAACAACAACAACAACAACAACAACAAAAGGGCAGAAATAAATATTTACAGCTTTCAGAATATTATTATATACAAAGAAGTATGTCCTTTATCATGATCTCGGAATAACGCCTGCTTATTTGTCTGTGCTCATTACGCGCACGCTTGTTTGTGTTAGTTTTAGGTCCATCATTGCATTAACATCTGATTTTATCACTACCAAGGTGCAATGGCCACAAATGACCTCACTTTTCATGGATACTGATAAAGATACCATTGTGAAATAGGTGCTATTTAACAGCAATAAGTGAAAGATACTAGACCAAATAATTATATTTCCGAGATTTTCACCAACATCGTTTTTTTTTCAATATTATCTTGATGAGTTTATAAAGGTGTTATCTTTGACTATACACTCTATCCGTGTCGCCACAATCAACAGGCTTAGAATTTGAAAATATGTGAATCAAAGAGAAGGAACAAAAAAGATGTGCTACTACCGCCCATGATTTTTTATTTCGTCTAGGTTTACTTGTACATTCCTGACTACCTGACCTATATAAAATTATATCAACAAAGAATCTGGAATTCCATTTTACTTCCTGCTTCGTGTTTTCGTGTTTTCGTGTTTTCAATTCAATTCAATTTTAGACTATCGGACATAACAAGCTACCTGAATGAATACTAATAACACACATATACACACACACACACACACATATCAACATACAAAAAAATAATTAAAATAAGCAAAGCCTAACAACCAACATGAGAAAATCAATACACTCTTGTAAAGTGGAATATCCTAGAACCAAGTCAAAGATTCCTGGAAAACCTAGGGTCAACAATGGCCGCTAATGAGGCATTAGTTGAGAAAATTCAGCAAGCCTTGTCTAAAAAAGGAAGTAAAAATAACGGCAATCACCTGTTGTTTCAAATTAAAACTGGATTGAAAAAGATAGAAGCAGCTCAAAATGAGCAACTAGGTGGCTCTCCCGGCATAATGGTAACAATTAAAACAGATTTATAAAGAGGTGATGTTTAAACTGGGAAAGATTCAGAATAAAATAGGTGCCTTTAGGGTGTAATATAAAAAAAAAATTACAGATTCTAAAAATTAATTTCATAGATTTTAACATTGCGTTATTTCGCAATGACCATAATAGTATTGGTCCAACACAAGTCGGAAAATTGGCTTTTTTAGTAAAGTACCTAGGTGCCCCTGAAGGACCCTATACGGCGACAGCTATTTTAAAAGGGCTCTAACTAAAAACTTGTATCAGCTAATATTGCCTGATTCCTTCCCAAAGTAACACTTTGTCGCTGGTTGGGAGGCTTGCGCGTTTCAATAACCTCTAGAGCTCTGCTGGCTGGAGATTCGTCTCCTGTTAGGATCACCCGAGCCAGACAGATTGAAAGGTAGAGACCAAATTAAGAGCTGTCACTGGCCCTCCAGGTTGGGGGTCGAGCATGAGACCAACAACCTCCTCTCGTAAAAAAAACCTCACTGTTACAGAAACCGCAACAGAAACTGACTAAACCTGCTATTTTTACGTCTCCTGCCACAATAATTTCGACAATACAAAAAGATGAAACCCCTTAAAATAGACCAAAAACAAACAAACAAAACCCCATAATGAATAAGAGAAAAAAACAGACGAACCATCATAACAACAGCAACGTTAACAGCAACAGCAACAACAACAACAAAAACAATACCAGCAACACGACGACGACGACGACCACCACCACCACCACCACTACCACCACCACCACCACCACCACCACCACCACCACCACCACCACCACCACCAACAACAACAACAACAACAACAACAACAACAACAAAAACAACAACAAAACGGCATAGAAAAATTTAATATATACAGCTTTCAAAATATTGTTATATACCAAAAAGTATGTCCATCATCATGATCTCAGAATGAGCCTTGCTTATTTGTTTGTGCTTATTGGGCGCACGGATTTTTTATTTCGTCTAGGTTTACTTGTACATTCCTGACTACCTGACCTGGATAAAATTATATCAAAACAACAGAGAAGCTGGAATTCCACCTTACTTCCTGCTTCATGTTTTCTTGTTTTCAATTCAATTTTAGACTATCGGACATAACAAGCTACCTGGATGAATATTAATAACACACACACATACACACATCAACATACAAAAAAATAATTAAAATAATAAGTAAAGCCTAACAACCAACATGAGAAAATCAATACACTCTTGTAAAGTGGAATATCCTAGAACCAAGTCAAAGATTCCTGGAAAACCTAGGGTCAACAATGGCCGCTAATGAGGCTAGGCATTAGTTGAGAAAATTCAGCACGCCTCGTCTAAAAAAAGGAAGTAAAAGTAACGACAATCACCTGTTGTTTCAAATTAGAACTGGATTGAAAAAGATAGGAGCAGCTCGAAATGAGCAATAAGGTGGCTCTCCTGGCATAATGATAAGAATTAAAGCAGGATTATAAAGAGGTTATGTTTAAATTGGGAAAGATTCAAAATAAAATAGGTACCTCTAGGGAGACATATCACACGAAAAAAATTACAGATTCTCAAAATTCATTTCATAGATTTGAATATTGCGTTATTTCGCAATGACCATAATAGTATTGGTCTAAAACAAGTCGGAGAATTGACTTTTTGAGTCAAGTACCTAGTTTCTCTGAGGGATCCTATACGGCGACAGCTATGATAAAAGGGCTCTAACTAAAAACTTGTATCGGCTACTAGTGCCTAATTCCTTCCCAAAGTGACACCTTGTCGCTGGTTGGGAGGCTTACGCATCTCAATGATCTCTAGAGCTAAACTGGCTGGAGATTCGTCTCTTGGTAGGGTTGGGGGTTGAGCATGGGACCAACAACCCCCTCTCGTAAAAAAAACCTCACTGTTACAGAAACCGCAACAGAAACTGACTAAACCTGCTCCTGTAGAGCTCATGGCGTACACAGATGAAAGCCCTGAGGAAGCCAGTGTGCCGACAACTCTTCTGACTAACAAGAAGAAGAACAAGACAGTGACCTGTAACATGAAACGGAAAGAACCGCACTAGTATGTCGAGAAATTAACAGGTACACCTTGACAATATTGGACCTCTGTGAGACTAGATGGACAGGGACGGGAAGAACAAGACTAGGCAATGGAAACACCATAATCCATTATGGGAACGAAGAAAGTCAAGCACACACACATGACACCCGAGGCAATACGGGCACTACTGTTCTGGGAACCTGTATCACCCAGAATTTTCACTGTACGATTCAACTCGAAGGGCAGAAGAGTCATCCAGTGCTATGCTCTCACAAATGTAGCAGACAAAGTGAACTTTTATGAACATGGCCAGACAGTTATCGACAAAGTCCTCAAAAGAGACATGAAAATCTCTTTGAAAGGCACTGACAACACAAACATAGGGCACGTTATGGGAATCCACGACAACGAAGAACAGAACGAGAAGGGAGAATTCTTCACTGAGTTTTGCTCCTTTAACGACCTGGTAATCCTGCACAAGACCATCCAGAAAACGGCATGGATCTCCCCCGACGACAAGACCGAAACCAAATATACCACATCACAATCAGTGGAAAGTGGAGGCAGGACTTGCATGACGTTAGAGTGAAACGTGGCACATATGTAGCATTAGATCACCATCTGGTAGTTGCATTACTTAAGACCAAACTCAAGACTTTGAAAGACAACGCAAGAGGACCAGCACTTAAGTATAATGTACAGTGCCTAAAAGAGAAACAGAAATCAGAGAATTTAAAATGGAACTGATGAACAACTTCAGTGTGCTCTCCCTACTACCAGAAAAGACAACTGAAGAACAGCGGCGAAGCCTGTGAGAAACTAACAGAACCCTTCAAAGTAATAAACTGGCGTCCGCCAAGGTTGTTTGCTCTCGCCGACGATCTTCTTTATGGTGGTTTCCTGGGTTTAGCGAAAGTCAACTACAGGCCATAGGACAGGTATCCAGTGCACCTTCATGAGGCAGCTGACTTTGCAGACGACATCAGTCTTCTCTCACAAAGACAACAAGACGCACAAGAGAATCTATACTTCAGATTAATATCGGAAAAACGGAGGCCATACGAATCAATAACAAACAGGCAGACTAACTGAAGCTGCATCAGGAAAACATAAGAGAGGTTGACAAGTTTGTTTATCTTGGCAGTGCTGTAAGTAAAGACGGAGGAACATACGAGGACAGCAGATGCCGAGTCAATAATGCCCAATACGCTTTTAATACCATAAGACCAATCTGGAGGTCTACAGCCCTGTCGGCACGAAACGAGATCCGGATCTTCAATACCAACGTTAAGTCGGTCTTACTCTATGGCTCAGAAACATGGTGCGTTACCAAGACCAACACCCATACACTGCAATCATTCAAAAACAGATGCTTCAAAAACATCCTCAACGTTAGGCGTCCCAAAGTTGTCTCAAACAAAGAACTGTGGGACAGAACGAAGCAATCCATCAAGTTGGAGATCAGAAAGCGCAAATGGGGCTGGATAGGCCACACACTCCGAAAGGCTGTATTGAACATGACAAGGCAAGCCCTAGAGTGAAACCCCCAAGGTAAACGCAAGGTCGGACGTCTGAAAAAAAGCCCTTGGTAGGGCATGGGCCGAGCTGAAGAGGACCAGCCAGAACCGAGTCAAGTTTGGGGATTTTCTGAGGCCCTATGTTCCACAGGGAATCAAGAGTCTTACACTAAACTGAACTGTGCCTGATTCACCCTGGTTACTTCGCGTTATCTACTCGCCTTCAGGACGGCACGACTGTCCTTACAGGAATCGATCATCCATGTCGACAACCTCTCGGTGAAAATCGATCACATAATAAGCACGTACCTGGACAACACGCACACACACACACACACAGAGTAATTGATGCTCTGAGTCCAGCTTAAAGATGGCAATCTTCATTTGAAAACACTGGTTAGTCTTTCTTTTTTACTTTTCTTTTCTTCACAGATTCTCTAAGAGACTCAATGGTATATTATTAACAAGCGCCACCATGTCTAACTCTCAGTATAACATTGAATGTTTCGATGGTCAATTTCACGAGATGATCAATGTCGCAACATTTACAAACTTTGCCCAGCGACAATTACGCTCTCCATGCCTCTGGCATTAACATTTGCCATCTTTACATAACAATAATCATAGCTGTTCCTATTATCTTCGCGGACTCGGGTTGTCCATGGTAGGTCAATCGACAATTTCAGTCCTTAGTACAACTCCGTGGGAGCTTACAACTTGTCTTCGTGTTCAGACAACGGAGATATCTTGAGACGATTTTTAAGAAAACCGCGACGTTGTTCTTACGGTCGCATAACAAGGAAATCGAACAAAATCCTCTCCCTAGCCATTTTCTTCTTCATAGTAATCTTTCTAATATACTTTTTATAGGTGGACTACCAGTTACGTTTTTCAAAGCGTTAGACAAAATATTATAGTGTGTTGACGGTCTGCTGTTTGAACACAATAACAAATAAATAAACAGATCGATCATTTTCGAGAATCGAACCGGCACCCCCACTACACAGACATCCACTCATTTTGACAGCCTCCTAAGCAGAAAATAATAAATCAACTAACGCACTCACGTATTTTGATACCCTCATGTTTAAACATCAACTCCACCACTCAGGTACTCACCTATCTTGACGCCCTCCTGTTTAAGCAGCAGCTCTACCAGCTCTATGTTCTCGTTGTCCACGGCGATCTGTATGGCCGAGCGACCCAGCATGTCCGTGCAGTTCACGGAGACAGGACAGCGGTCAACAGTGCCGGACAGCCACCTGGCCACGCTGGGGAGGTCACCCTTCTCAACGGCGTCCAGAAACGCGCGCTCTTGCGGGTCCATGCGGTTACCTGTTGGGTGGTCAGTGGGTAGGGTAGAGTGGAAAAGTGAATGGAAGAAATTGAAGAAAAGAATAGGAGACAGAAAAATCGAGAGAAGAAGGAGAGAGAGAGAGAGAGAGAGAGAGAGAGAGAGAGAGAGAGAGGGGGAGAGAGAGAGTGGGAGATAGCGGTTGACAAGTTAGGAGTAATTAGAGTGAAATAGAATCCTATATAATTTAGAAAAATAAAAGAGAAGAAATGAATGAGAGAACAAGAGCGAGATAGAGGGAGGGAGAGAGGGAGAGAGAGAGAGAGAGAGTGTGTGAGAGGGAGAGAGAAAGAGAGAGAGAGAGATAGCATCTTCTTGCTTAGGTAGTGGGCAGGGTTGGGGTGATAAGTGAAGTTGGTTTTCTAACAGCAGTTATGCTATACGTGTATTGTGGACTTTCACTGGACTAATTTCTGATAGTTTTCTGTGCTGCCACAAAGAAACAATCCTGAGGTAGGCTAAATGCCAGGAAAAGAGAAAAAGAAGAGAGAGAGAGAGATAGAAAGAGAGAGAGACAGACAGACAGACAGACAGACAGGCGGGCAGATACACAGACAGTTGGACAGACAGGCAGATTGTCAGACAGACATTGAGAGAGATAGAGAGAGAGATAGAGAGAGCATCCATCTGCCTGGTTAAGTTGCACGATAGGGAAAGTAATATTAATAATATGGATCAACATTTATATAAAAAATTTAAAAAGCTCCAAGGCAGCGCAAACCTTACTGGAAAAAAATAATAACAGCAAACGTAGTTTCCAAATCATTAAAACATTCTAAAAATAGTGTGGTGTCAAACGTATAGGTGGTTTCTTAATGTCTGACATAGCGACAAGTCAATATCGCGGGCTGGATTCCAGACCAAGAATCCCCGTAATTGATCAGGCGCACCAGTAAAATTTTATTGACGCCGAGCAAGCAGTGTGTGTTTATATCTAAAAATGTATATATATATGTATATATACCAGTACATTTTATACTTCATTATATATACTAATACAGTATAAATATAAGTTCTTAAATTCGATAAGAGTAAAAACAATAACCAATAATAGCAAGTGATACATGAATATTTTTTAAGGTGGGGTACAACGATATCGCACTAAAAATACAAGATATTGAGAACAAATCAGCAACAATAGTACAGTACCAACACATTAGGAGAGGTGAGGTTAAATAAATAATGATAGATTTTCTAAGTTTATATGAATATGTGACACGCTGGTGTCAAACAACAGAAATGTGAAACATGGCACCAACAAACAAACAAAAAATCACTATTTCAAGCACAATATACTTTTGCATTTTCTCCACTTTTTTGCCACACTTAGATGTTTTTAAGTTAATAGTAAAGTAATACCATAAGGGGTTAAAACGTCAATGCAACTAATTAAAGTGAAACTGAGTAAATATGCACATATGAGAGAGAGAGAGAGAGAGAGAGAGAGAGAGAGAGAGAGAGACATAGAGAAAGAGACAGGGAGAGAAAGAAATAGAAAGAGAGAGATCAAGAGATACATAAAGGGATTTGATAGAGAGAGAGAGAGAGAGAGAGAGAGAGAGAGAGAGAGCGAGAGAGAGAGAGAGAGAAAGAAAGGGTGCAGGGAGATGAGAGAATTGTAACAGGTCATTGGTTTGTTGATTTCTTTTTAATGACAATTACTTTTTTTCCCTTTTCAGCAATGCAATGTAGGACCACATTTCAGTGCAAGTTTAAAATCAGGATTGAAGTAAAAAGACAAAAAAAACCAAAAAAAAAACCGCTATAAATATTCTTTATGATGATGACGACGGTGGTGAGTATGTGTGTATGAGTGTTGAGGGCAGGAAAAAAAGAGAGTGAGCGAGGGTAGTAAGTCAATTTTCGATTTAGTGCAGAACAATAGCAGCAGGGTACTGTGAATATCATGATCTTGGCACAACCCACAGCGGAAAAACCTGATATTGCAAGGCTAGACAACGAAATTCATTTTATAAAAACAAAACATTAAAGCAGTTTATGCAAAAGAATACAACTGGTCCATACAAAGTAAATACATGATGAGAATAATTATATATGTACAAAAAGAAATAAAGCTTTGTAATTAAAACAATATTTAAAAATTTAAACTCAATGAAATAAATATTGATATCGAGGAAAGTAAAATAGAATTTTCTTTAAAAGATCACGAGTGTGTCATAATTTAAAATACAACATATCAAAGGGAAAACCCCAGAAATTCGAAGCCGTAAATTGATATTTTATACGAGTTTCAAGATGTATAGAATAGACATAACATTTATAATAACGGAAGCAAACCGCGATACTTGATGTTCAAATTCCATCCTTTCATTTTTTTTGGCGTTGGCACCTAATACTATTCTAGTAAAATTGAAAATGCGGTTAACAAATGCAATATAAGATTAAACTAATGGAAAATAGAAGAGAGAGAGAGAGAGAGAGAGAGAGAGAGAGAGGGAGAGAGATAAATATTGATATTTATTAAATTAATCTTGATCAAAACAACTCAGCACATTATAGCATGAAAAAAGTACAAAAGAAACAGTAATATAAATGACCATGTAATTTTATATTTTTGTTTTTGTTTTCGTTTTCGCTGTTTTGATGATAAAAAGGCTTAAAGTACATATCAATGAGTCATATTGGATTACTATTCCAAGGTTCGTATAAGTGTGGATAAAAATAAAACGGACTTGACAAAAACACGACTTATCTCCGATTCAAACTTGGCAAGAACTCATAATATAGTAATACTCATAAAACTGTACTCTCTAAACCATGTAGGCTTAGAAAGGTTTTGTATTTCATTTACTGTATCAAAATGATTCAATGTTTTTTTTATTAGAACAAGAAAGCGATGTCACCTTACAATAATCAGCGATTAGCGAGACTGTTCGTTTCGCACGTGTATGGGATCACATTGCAAATTAAATTGATGTTTTATTATTTTTATACTAATTCTAAATAATGATAGAGAGATGTGGCTATGAGAAAGTTTGGATGTTGCAATACGGACAAACCTCCCAAAGACAGAATATGACATGGGAAGGAGAGAAAGTGTGTGTGAGAGAGAGAGAGAGAGAGAGAGAGAGAGAGAGAGAGAGGCGAAATAAAAAAGATAGTGTGGGAGAAAGAGCTAGAGGAAGAAATAAGAGATAAAGATAAGAAAAGAGAGAGAGAGAGAGAGAGAGAGAGAGAGAGAGAGAAGAGAGAAAGAGAGAAAGACGAGAGAGAGGAGAGAGGAGAAAGAGAGAGAAGAGAGAGAGAGAGAGAGCGAGAGAGAAGAAAGGAGAAAGAGAGAGAGAGAACGTATGTAATAACCCTTTATTTGATTGATTTTGACCACCGTGCATGAACATTT
>RQTK01000116.1:103136-116631 GCA_003991915.1 Elysia chlorotica | reverse complement strand
TAAAGAAAGTAAAAAATAGAAAGGTAGATAAAGAGATAGTCAGAGGAAGAGACAACGGACAGAGAGGGAGGGAGAGAGAGAGTAAAAAAGAAGAGAGAAAACGGAGATATTTTGATAAAGAGAGAAAGAAGAGAGAGAGAGAGAGAGAGAGAGAGAGAGAGAGAGAAAGAGAGACAAAGAGAGAAAGAGACAGAGAGAGAAAGAAATAGAAAGAGAGAGATAAGAGATATAAATCTAGCAAACGGAACCAACCAGATTGGTCCACCTACTCAAACTTTCAACAACTTATACGATCAATCAGAATGTAAATCACAGATGAAACGAACGTTAGATCAAAAATGTTCGAGAAACGCGGAGCACTAGTTGATTCAGCGACCCCGCAATGGACAGATAATTACTGGAACTTTTGGTGCCGTTCCACAAAGGCGAGATAGAGAGGAGCAATAAAGGAAACTAGAGAACCTACACGAAATAAACAGATGCCTGAGAAAGAAAAGCTATACCTTTTGAAAAAAAAACAGATGGAAGGTAGAGAGAGAGAAAGAAAGTATGGGAGAGAGAGAGAAAGAGAGACAGCTAGACAGATACAGAGAGATATAGGGAGAGTTGGTTACTTGGTTGATTGTATCCTCAATGTCCCATGTCAGCATTACAATGTGGATGGGCCTAAAGACTATCGTCTGACAATTTTAACTGCTGCAACACAGAGACCGTGCATGTATACCAGAACTCTTGTCTCAGCCGAACACATTGTACTGAAATCGATCTCACCCGTAGGGAAAATCGGCCGTTAATATTAGCTGATGGTAGAGTTCGAACCGGGGACCTCGAGATTGGGAGACCAACGCTCTACCACTTGTTCACGCCCCCCCTCCCTTTCTCCACGCCTTCAACCTAGTAATCTTTTAACTAGTAAAACAATAAACACAAATCAACGATTCAACCTCGAACCGCCTACAGTGTATCTGTCTCTCTAGATTTTAGCACTTACATATTTCAGCGCAGAGCACTCTCCCCAAGTGGATCATTCAATCCCAATACAATCCTCAAGCACACAGATTAAAATAATGCCTCAACAGGTGCTGGTCTTTTCATTTTATATTAGTATAACTTATGTTGCTTTATGATAAATGATGTTGGTTCTGTCTCTAATGAAAGAGGGAGAGTGAGAGAGAGAGAGAGAGAGTGATAGGGAGAGATAGATAGACAGAGAGAGATAGTAAACAGGCAGAGAAAGAGAGAGAGAGAGAGAGAGAGAGAGAGAGAGAGAGAGAGAGAGAAAATGTGAATTTCTTTAACACCTCATGTAAAATGAAATAAAATTATGTGTTGTATTTCATGATAGAAAAAAAGAGATGCGCTCACAAAATGTCAGAGAGAAATAGATATTAATTAACAAAGAGAATTGTAAAAAAAATGGACTTGGCCACTGCGTATTGATATATATTATAAAGCAAACATGTTTCGTATCATAGTAGCCTATATCACCATGATAACATTGATTTTGGAAAAACATTTAAAGAGACGGGAAAAAATCAATAACGTGTGTATATGTAAACAAAGGTTTGATAGTTTAGTAATATGGGGTTTGATCAAACAAGCCACGTCTACCATGACATGCTGACAGTATCTACAACTTTAGTGTCGTGTTTAAACAAAATACACTCTTGATATATAGTATTCAGCAACTCATAAAAAAGTTAAGTTATAAGGATACATAGGCTAATAATGATATATTAAACAAAAGTCACATCGTCTTCCTAAAACAAACCAGGCACTTTCAATTCATTCTGTTAAGCTCTCTGTTTTGTTGACACAATAAAAGATGCATATACATTAATGAGTATATATAACTGTGCAATAACAATCTATAAATCTCTATTCAAGCTTCAAAACAAAAAGAAAAAAATAGGAAAGGCAGCAACTCATTATAACATATGATATCACTAAAATGTAAACAAAAGCTAACTCATGCATATTATGAACCCACACGCCTGAATGATTATAAACCATCCATAAGACAAGGCCTAGAAAAAGAAGCGATGCTTGTGGAACAAAACTACCTGGGGCATCAGTAATATCAAGAGGACGAGTCTGAGTCTGTTGGAAAACTTCCTGCAAAAAGAGTTACCTATGAAACATCTTTGTCCTCTTGTTATTGTTTAAACAAAATAATAAAGTAAACAAAATCAAAATCAACACTCCCACAACACAACAACAGGAAAAAATACAACCAAAAGAACAAAGAAAACAAAGACAAATCATCCAAAAACAAAATCAGCAACACAATAATGAATATCGAAGATAATTTAATGTTATCTTTGCACTCGTTTCAAGTGAGAAGAAATTTACTGCAAGTTTGTTTAGATCTTGTTAGCAGCAAAAAGAATAGAACCAATATAAACAAAAGCGCTGCACAATGTCTTGAGTCAATTTGTTGAAGACTTTTGATGGTTGTTTTGAGCTCAAGAGACGATTAAAAAAAATCTGAAGTGAAAAACTTTTTAGGTCAGATTGCTGGGCCAAGACTGAATTCAACAAACACACGCGCGTGTACACACACACACACACACACACACACACAAACAAACAATCACACCACACACATACACACACACACCACTCAGGTACACATGTTTTAAACAATTTTGTTTCTCATGTATTTCCAGCAAAACTCACATCAAGTTTAAACAATAAAAACATTATCTTGTGACAGTGACGTTGCACAAATACACTGCTAAGCATGCACAGTAAAGAGGACAAAAAAGGAAACAACCCACAAATCTCTGTTTACTAATTACCCCCAAAAATGCTTTGTGAAGACGGCGGTACAAGCTGAGATTTGAACTCCGGTCCTCTCAGTGTTAAGGGAAGAGTTCAAGTGACTGAGCTATCTGGCGGCTTAACTATAGAGTCACCCACACTTTCTGACTGTCGGTGTTTCTCTGGCCTGACTCTCTGTCTCTCTGTATCTGTCTGTCTCTGTCTTTGTCTGTCTGTCTGTCTGTCTGTCTGTCTGTCTGTCTGTCTGTCTGTCTGTCTGTCTGTCTGTCTGTCTGTCTGTCTGTCTGTCTGTCTGTGTGTCTGTCTGTCTGTCTGTCTCTCTCTCTTTCTCTCTCTCTCTCTCTCTCTCTCTCTCTCTCTCTCTCTCTCTCTCGGTTTAACGTCTCCTAGGTTCCCCCCGGTGGAGGGATCCGATACGACGATATAAAATTTGAACATTGTAACATCAAAACTCACCATGTTTGATGGTCTCTAAGGGAATCTCCACTCCCCTTGACGCACTCCACTGGTGGTGTATACGCCCTCCTCCAGCCATCTTGGCGGGTGATGTCTCAATGGACTGGTTATTCAGAAAGTCATACAGCCTATAACTTCGACTGACTTGGGCGTTCTATCCTTTTTTCAGAGCATGATGCAGAGTCCCCGCTGGTCGATTGATAGAGCTAGCCTTTGACTTAAATTTCGGGATAGTCTATCCTTTTTCAGACCATGATGTAAAGTCTCCGCTTGTCAATATGTAGAGCAAGCACTATGGGAAAGTTTATCCTGTTTTTAGACCATGATGCTACTCAATTTCAGACCCAGAGCACACGGAGATGGTCCCAACCATGACAGGCGTCCACACGCTTGCAGGCGCTTCGACTTGGAGTAATTACGATGGCTACACAATGTTGACACTGGTCTTGGACGAGCTTGCTTATTTCAGCTCGAGCTTTTTAGAGCGACATTTTCACAATGGAAGGTACCTTTGGAAAAAAAACAAAAGATAAAGGGAAATGTAATAATGAAAATCTGAAAGAATTTCATAAACTTTGATCGAAGATAATTATTTCGATGAAAAGCAAAGTTTAGAGGCAAACCATGGGGTGAAACAAAATAATATCTACTATACTTTTTCTTATACTGGTTAAGGAATTATTAGTGTAGCAGCGAAGCAAAATAAACCCTACCCAAATAAGCAAAAGCAAAACCACACCATAAAAAACAACAAAACAAAAAGAAGAAAAGCAATAGAAATACGAAACGGAATACTTCTCTAAAAAAGTATATCACATGCAACATTATACCATCTACGAAATTGATTGTTAGCTCATGCTTTTCTCTATACAGTTAATTATCTTAGCTTTAAAAAGATGTGACACATAACAAAAAGAATGTTTTTAAAAACTTTGCAAGAGATAGCAATCTCATACTCACTATCCATTTTGTATATAAACAAATACACGATATAAGATACCTGTTCCGACAAATTGGACACGTACATGTTTCAAATAGATTTTTCTTTACTATTTGAAAGGGAATGGATTACAAATTTGCCATCTCGTTTTAGACACCACTATAAAATACACACACACACACACACACACACACACGGTTACAAGTTATTACTAAGAAAATTTGCCAAGCTTTTTTTTTTTTTTTGTTCTCACTGTGTAATGGAGAAAGATGAAGGCATCAAAACAAAAACAAGGTCATGATGTCACAACAAAATGTGTTGCCTTTAAGAAAAATCTGGCAGATATTTTTGTACGAAATGCATATTTTGATATTAGTATACATTTTTTTATTTGTAAAAATTCATCTAACGTCATAATGCCTTCTTATACAACAAAATAAAACCAAAGTACCGACAGCTTTCCGTCAACGTTATCTTGCCTACGCCCTTTAAACAAGCGGCGATCGATGGTTTGGAACGAAGAGCAATACATAAAGACAGTAATGACATTTTACGAAAACCTAAAAAAAATGTGCATCAAATCATTATATTTGGAATTTTATTTATATCTTAACTTGTTCGGTTTATGGAGGACAAGTTCTTTTTGTCAAAGAGATCAATAAAATGCAATCGGAACCACCTCGCCATTATCCGATTTCATCTTGATATGCACTAGTAACCCACAGCATCAGTAAGCCTCTTTTGGTCTCAAATTCTGGAAAATTAATGTTCTATATATTTGTGAAACACATTCTCACTAGAACTTAGTTCACTTGAACTTGAATCACTACTAAGAGAGGTAGGTTTAGTTTTTATAGCAATGCCTTTCTCTTCTGACTTTCTCTTTTGTTGCTTATGAAGGCAGTTTTGGTGTTGGAGCCCACGTTAAAGACAAAGCAAATAGTTGTTTTGGGTAGTGCACGCAAAACTGGGTGGAGTGATTGGGGAATTTGATCAGATTAAGAAAAGTACATTACAAAACTGAATTTACGTAACGTAAAACTGACCTTTTGTGCTTTTTTATGTTCGTTGCACAAGCTGTTGTATTCAAATCATATGAATGGATGCATTTGATCAAAATTAATTGCTGTCATGATTCTAAAGTTTTAATTATTCTGTACTTTACCAAGCTCTATCGATTCAGGTGGGCTTAGTTTGCTATGAAAAATTTTAATGTATTTCTTTTCGTATCCAGCCAATGGTAAAGAAGTTATACATCCATATCGATATGTTCACATTCACATAGTTCAGATGTTCAGAGCCCTATCAATTTTCTGCGATCTGATATTAAGAGGATTCCATAGAAACACTCAAAACAGCAATGTGGGCTCCCCACAGTGATAAAGTGTTGTTGGGACTGTCGTATCAAAATTACATAATAACATTTATATTGTATCTGTGTCTTATTTATAAAAGTGACGTATTATATATATATATATATATATATATGTGTGTGTGTGTGTGTGTGCGTGTGTGTGTATTGGGAGAGAGCAGAGAGGAGACAGAGAGAGACAGAGTGTCTTATTTATAAAAGTGACGTATCGTTTCCCATTGTATAACTTGTTTTATTACTTTCACTCTTACTACTTAATTTATTACTTTCTTAATCCCCTAAATATTTATGAGAGAAAAAATTATATATAATATGTGTGTGTGTGTGTCTTTAGACAGAACAGAGAGAAGGAGACACAGAGAGAGAGAGACAGACAGACAGACAGACAGACAGACAGACAGACAGACAGACGAGAGACAGAGAGAGAGAGAGAGAGATGTATATATACATGCACCTCTACCCTATCCATTTCTCTGTGTCTCCCATCTCTTCCTACCACAGAGTACACCGAACAGGCATCAATCATACAGATGTACTTGACGAGCACCAGTACTAAGTGGGTGCTAAATAACCGTGCAGCGCCCAGGGGTAGGCAGGTACTGTTAGAACAAAGCTTGTGATGCTAACACGAGTGCACTGCCATGAACAAAACGCCTTCCCTACTCAAAGAGATAAGGAAACACCGTTGCTACTAGTGTAATGCATTAACTGTCTTAGGACATCATGGGCACAACATAGCCGTTACCGTGCTGACGTGCCGTAAAGTAAAACAAACTCACTCACTCACCCTATGTTTCACTTTGTTTTGTTGGTGGTTTTTCCAAATTAAATATAATATCTATCGTACCGACAAAATAAAAAAAAAATTCTTCTTATACGTACAATTAGGAAGTCCCAGGTGTAATGGGTTGAGTTGGTTTCTTAACATCAAATATCAGCAATTATGCAATTATGTAAGCACGGACGAGTCCCAAAACTAAATTCTGACAGTTTTTAACTATGCAGCCACAAAGGGAAATAAATGGAATATGCCTACTGGATACCAGTACATCTGCCGCAGCTGTCACTATTTTTATACTAACACCGACCCAACCTGAAGGGGACAAAATTGGGCAATTTATTTTATGTCTGTTTGCGGACATAACTCACGGCGTCTGATTTGAAGAACGTTGGTCCCCCAAACCGGGAGGTCTACGGTTTGAAACTCAAGATCGGCTAATAATGTACTTGTCCGATATTGTATCGATATTGTATCGGGTCGTTGTGAACACTGCGACTGACTTTGACGTGACTCCGTCCTCTCTATGACAGCATATAAAATTATCATACTTTATATCTTAAGACCAGTTTACGCTCTCTAACCTAATTCTTGTCAAACACACGTCGTGATCGTTTTCACCCAAACATTCTAGCACAAAAAGGCGGCGTCAGTTGGGATTCAAACCGCGGACCTTCTAATGTCAGGCCTGCGCTCTAACCAATCGCACTTCTCGGAGATTTTACCGATATAAAACTTTGAACAATCAATACCCATAGCCAGTGATCAGTGCGCCTCGGTGCGCCACGGTGCTACCAATCTGCTTTTCCGAATGGCCTAAAATTAATGATTGGACATCAATCGCACTGGTATGGATACAAGACTAAATTTGATAAAATGAGCTTGGTTGTCAGTTTTATTATCGTTGCAACGGCCCGTACCACCATCAAGGGAAGTGTGTGGAGAGGCGTGATACGCTGTGCCATTTAACACTGGGCAGAGCCTTGAAGATTATGTAGGAGGGAGATAGGTAGATAGGTGGGTAGGTAGATAAGTGTGTAGTCACGTAGGCATGAAGGTATGTAGGAAGATAGATCTAGGAAATCTTCGATTAATATTCTGTCCTCCATATTTCCCGAAGAATCCTGTTTTGAAACGGCGGCATCAGCTGGGACCCAAACCGCGAACCTTTTGCTCTGTCCTGCACTCTAACGGTTAACCTTGCGCGCTACCCGGGGATTTTGTCGTTGCTGAGTTGGTTTAACCTCCAACATCAGCACTATATAGGCTATATTGTAGACGGGCCCCAAGACTGACGTCTGGCAATTTTATGTGCTGCCACAAAAGAGACAGGGCGGGGATACCATGACTCCTGTCTCAGCCGGTCACATTAAACTCACACCGACCCAACTAGTTGGGAGTGCATTCGCCACGGCTCAAACTTGAACCTTTTGCGCTGGAAGCCGATGTTCTACCCCAGGACCACCCCGCGTTACCCGGGGTAAAAAGCAAAACACTAGCCGGCAATGGGTGCGCCTCGGTGCTACCTATGTACTTTTCCGAACGGCTTCAAAATAATCATTGAACATCAATCACATTGCTCTAGATAAAAGACTAGATGTGATTTAATGGACCTGGTTGTCACAACAGCGGTCCGTACCATCAGAGACTATAGATTTAGTGAGACGTTTCACAAGAAGAGCCCAGAGTGCATTTGATACGGGAAGCTAGCGTGGCGCGTGCTTATTCTGATTCTTCCTTGAAATTACGGCAGTCGAACAATGTTCAAAATTAGTTTTTCTTAAGGTTTAAAGAAGAAAGCAACGACCTTAATTATATATACCATATACGCGCAATCCTCGGGGTGAAACCTCTCAGTGTTTCTCAGTCTCTGGTACCGCCATCGAGATAAGAGTGTGTGGAGTACGTGATACGCCGTGCCATATCATGACTTGGGGATTAGGCTTGGGCTCGGTCTGCCACAGATCTATGTGGCTAGGACACGGACTAAGACAAGGAATAATAAGGGAGACGCCGCTGACTAAGCATGGCAGATCGATGGAAAAAACATCACAATAATGATTTACTTAAGGATCGAGGAAGAAAGAGGATCACGGAAGTGGTAGAAAAAGATGAGAGGCGGATAAGACTAAGAGAAATGTGGAGAGATACTAAAACATGCTCAAGCACCCATTTTATAGAAACAAAGATGTATTTATGTTATAAAAAGAATTGAACGTACATCTATATAGATAGACGGGAAGGAGATAAACATATAGATAGATAACTAGAAAGATATGTGTCGCAAAAAATGACCATACTCTCCAGGTAGGGCAATACAATAATATAGAAAGATAGATAGATAGATAGATAGATAGATAGATAGATAGATAGATAGATAGATAGATAGATAGATAGATAGATAGATAGATAGATAGATAGATAGATAGATAGATAGATAGATAGATAGATAGATAGATAGATAGATAGATAAATAGAGATAGATAGATAGGCATGTAAGTATAAATGCTGCTGTAACCATATATCTTAATAGTCCCGGTGAAGACATGGTTTCATTGACAAACTTAATTCACCTGAATATTTCAGGTAAAGTTTATGGCAAATGGTCACTGGAAGAAGTTCCAAAACCACGATAAACAATCATAACAGCCTGCCCTAAACGCCTGTATCATACATAGGGCTTCGAACCACCCATCAAATTCGTATCAAGATCTCAGGCATGATTCCCACCCAACCATTCTCAAACCTTTAAAGACAAATCAAAAAACCATGACCCTAAATATAATTTGTTATCATCCCATTGACCAAAATGCCTAATATAAGTACGGTTGAGGACCTGGGCAAATTTTCTTCATGGTATTAGGAAAGCCTTCAAACTAACAGTGTTCTTGAAGGAAATTGTTTTGCAGGGGATTTTTATTTGTTTGTGTTGTTGCTTAACGTCAAATGTCAGTACTGTATAGGCTATATTGTGGACGGACCCCGAAGACTGACGTCTGACCACTTTATGTGCTGCCACACTTGTGACTGGTCGGGACACCTGGACCCCTGTCCCAGCTGCTCACATTAAACAAATATCGATCCTACAAGGAGGGGACGAAATCCCACAAATAATTTTTTGACCGATTGTGTGATTCGAACTGCGGACCTTCCGATCTGGAGACCAACGCTCTACCACTTAAGCCATTTAGTCTTTCGTGAAGGAGAATCCAAACCAAGGCCCACTATCATTGCTGTTTGCCTCATTAACTGGAGATGGCCCTTCCTATAAGGCAAACCATCATAGGGAAAGGACTGATACCATATTATATATAACTGGGGACAATCAAACAAGGTGCCATCCGAGACCACTACTACAATCGTCTCTGGTATCCTGGATGCCATCACAATGCTCACAATGATCATCCCGTTAGGAGACCGACCAATCAAATAAAGCCCCGCGTGCCTGGCGTGCCTGGCGTGCTGGCCACACGGAGCGTGAGTCGGGGGATCCCGGGCTTTAGGGGACTCGGGGGACTCAGTCACGTCTTGCGGCAATCACCAGGCCAAGCAGGGGCGGGAATTTGTGGGGTAAACCAGTAAAGGGAGGAAAGAAGAAAAAAATCATGGAAAAATCATGTACTAATGGCGAAATGGAAAGAAGCAATAGTGGGTTTGGGAAGAAGATATAGGACCGTAAGTACAACGTTTTGGTAGGCTTACGACTTTTCGTAAACCATCTTATTCGCATAATTAATGTGATGACTATTTCTTAGCTACTGCTATGTTTTACTTACGGTCCCTAGTGTATATCCATGTAATCTGGATTGTACAAAATAAATGGAGAGAGCAAAAATAACGCCATCTTATTCGCATAATTAATGTGATGACTATTTCTTAGCTACTGCGATGTTTTACTTACGGTCCCTAGTGTATATCCATGTAATCTGGATTGTACAAAATAAATGGAGAGGTTAGCAAAAATAACGTGAAGGGGAACATGGCGATGTTATGGGTACCGTGATGTTCTCTACTCGAGTGTTGAATTTTTACACATGCAATCAGAAAAAAACATCGTTATCATCATTATCCTAAGTTTCTCCAAGCAAAATAGCCCCAATAAAACGATAAATACATTTCTAACAAAAAAGCTCTCTATTTCCCTTTTTTAATTGTACCTTTATCATTTTCACTGATGACATATTTTATGGCCATTAATATCGACGTGGTGGTTTTCTTTCAGTTTCCTTTAAATTGGCTTCGACTCTTTATTTCTCTAGAGTCTTCTTGTGTAATTCTTTAATCTTTATCACTTTCTAAAGTAAAAAAAAGTCTTACATTTTCTATGATACCTTTGTCAAAAAAGTGTATTTTGTAGTCAAGGTATTTTTTATTATGATAAAGGACAACATCATGGTTAGGGCTCACAGCGCAAATTAAGAAAGACAAAAGAATAAGAATAAACTTAAATGTGGGTTTGCATTAAACTCACTTAATAAGGCAGTATAAAGTTAAGACGTTTCTTTAGAGAAATGTCCATTTGAACTAAATTTTTTAGTTGTTTTTTTTCAGTACTAAAAATTACGTTCAGATAAGATAAGATACTCTTTTTTATCTCTCTGCTTTTGAAGGGGGTTGCAAGAACTTATTGCTTTGAGCAGAGCGTACAAACGCACCTTAACTAAAACGATTAATGGGCCTTTGTGGCCGATCAAACTTAAGAGCAAACAATGAAATAATAATTGTGCTTTAGAATCAAAAGACTGAAACCTCCAACTAAAGCTTGCATAAAATAATGGCTACATGTTAATTTCCGCTTATGGCTTTTAAAATCTAGGAATAATTACTTCATGTCTAGTTTGAAAGCTTTAGTTCCTCATACGAGAGTCTTTCATGTATACAGCAATGAACCAATATAAAAGAAAGGGTGGTACTACGAGGCGGATGAAGAAATCTTTGGACTGAGAAGGAAGAAACCATGGTAGACTAGGGACATTTTGTTTTGCTATCAAGGGCATTAAAATATCTTGGTTTGGTCTTTAAGTAATCTTTTACACACACAAGATGGAACAGTTTGAAATTTTTTAATTAATTATAACCTTGTTGATGCGTTAAATAAAGCCAGGATTTATTTTTTAAAGTTGCCTTTAAAGCTGGTTTAATTTAACCGGTTTTAACAATACGCCTCGCAAGAAAAAACCTTTTAGTGGGGGCGAACTGGTCAAGTGGTAGAGTGTTGGTCTCCAGATCTAGAGGTCCCGAGATCGGCAGATTTATTTGTCTAATTTCACCCCCAGAAATTGGTTGGATCGGTGTCAGTATAATGTGCCAGGCTGAGACAGAAATCATAGTATTCCCACCCTGACTCTTGTGTGGCAGCACATAAAATTGTCAGACGTCGATCTTGGGACCCGTCTACAATACAGCCTATATAGTGCTGACGTTGGAAGTTAAATCATCTCAACTCAGCTTAACTTTGGCTTATCGGTCAGAAAAAAGCATAGTGAACAAAATATCACTGTACTTGACAAAGCATTGTATCATAGTGAGTACGAATTAAAATCTAGATATTTAATCTAATATCTTTCTCTATGACTGTCTCATCTTAGGGTAACATTTACGATTGGTTTCTTGGTGATGGGCGTGGCTACTTCGTTTTGCTCTCTCTCTCTCTCTCTCTCTCTCTCTCTCTCTCTCTCTCTCTCTCTCTCTCTCTTCCCTTTGTAAAAAAAGAGTACGGATAATTGCAATCAATAATTTTGTATTGTTACGAACCAGAATCATTATACAAAAAACAAGCACCGGCAATAAAATGTCACTTGTTAATTCAAACAAAGCTTCAGTGAAACAAGTACCTATCGTTCTAACATAGTACTTAGTTCAAGAAAATTACTTGCACAAGACAATCAATACTCTCTTTGTCTGTCTCTGTCTCAGTCTCTATGTCTGTCTCTGTCTCTGTCTCTGTTTCTGTCCATCTGTCTCTGAATCTGTCTGTCTCTCTCTCTTTATCTCACTATGTTTCTGTCTCTCTCTTTCTGTTTCTGTCTCTGTCTCTCTCTATCTCGCTCTCTATCTCTGTCTCCCTCTGCATCTCTCTCTATCTCTCTCTTTGGCTTATCGGTCAGAAAAAAGCATAGTGAACAAAATATCACTGTACTTGACAAAGCATTGTATCATAGTGAGTACGAATTAAAATCTAGATATTTAATCTAATATCTTTCTCTATGACTGTCTCATCTTAGGGTAACATTTACGATTGGTTTCTTGGTGATGGGCGTGGCTACTTCGTTTTGCGAAACTCTGTATCATATCAAACGTTTGTCTGCCTGTCTCTGTCTGTCTGTCTGTACTGTATGTCTGTCTATCTGTCTGTTTCTGGCTATCTGTCTCTACTGTCTGTCTGTCACTGGTTATTTGTTTGTACCGTCTGTCTGTCTGTCTGTCTCTCTCTCTCTCTCTCTCTCTCTCTCTCTCTCTCTCTCTCCATCTCTATCTCTCTCCCTTTATCTGTCTCTGTCTCTGTCTCTGTCTCCTCCCCCCTCCTTCCCTCTTTGTTGTTTAGTTTAAGATAAGCCCTTCAACATCTACCCTAAGTCTACACACAAGAGTATAGAGAACTCTGCTTGTGATGAACTACAAATAAAATAACCTAACCCATAGTGTTGGTTGCTGTATCTTTATTGTAGAGAAAGAAGCTATAAAATTACACAATATCCAAAAGTACTATTAAAAAAAAAACTAGCATTGCGTCTATTTAGAATAAATTGAAACGAAAAGAATCCGAAGAAGTAAAAGTGAACTGGTACAACAAAGTTTGACTATGCGTAGAAGGTGCATAACATCACAATTAACATTCAAAAATATACTTAGCGGTTAAATTTGAGAGTTTAGTTTAAAAAAAAGTGTAAATGTTGTGAGAGCAACGTTGGGCATTCAGATGGTTAGGAGCAGTCGTTACGGTGCTAGCGCACATACAAAATAAAACAGTTTAATTTATGTAATATGGATGACACCGTTTTCCCGTATTCTACTGTCATAGACCTTAAATGTCTCTTTGATTAGACAAGGAAATGTTGTTGTTTAAACGAACTACCATTGCCAAACTGTTAAGTACCGTACTGTCGAAGGTGGCATCATTTTAAGCGTAGCGGAAAGGGAGAGAGAGAAAGAGAGAGAGAGAGAG
>RQTK01000116.1:67780-80280 GCA_003991915.1 Elysia chlorotica | reverse complement strand
GAGACAGACAGAAACAGAGACGGAGACAGAGAGACAGAGAGAGTGGAGGGATTTCAGTCAGAACCATCCCCCACCCCTTTGAAACCAAACAGGTGTCAAATTTCTCCGCGACTCGTTAGACATTGATAAGTACCGCTGTGAAGGAAAGATTGTAATAATGAACCAACAAGAAAGTTTTGGTGAGACTGACAATTAATTGGTGTATCAAGGTGCCTAGAAACTGTTGTTTTTTTCTTTAATTTGGAATATTGTTACCTAGGAAATATAACATTTTCCAACCATTTCTTCTTTAAAAGTGGGCGTCCAACGCTGTGGATTTGATTCTTGGATTTGTAAGTATATTTATTATCATTGAACTTATCCGTTTAACACAGCCAAAAATTGTACAAAAATAGGAAACGTATACCCATTTCGTCTCACAGTTATAATATCCATTAAGAATAGGCTTCTAAAGACTTCATGAGAAAAACATAAGCCAGATATAACTTACCACTTACATAGAAAATACATTTGAATCAAATCATCATAATTACCATCATCAACACTAACGTCATTGTCATAAGGGACACGTCATTTACCACGTCTACAGAGCGGTTCTGTAAATCGAGCTTTCACTTCGAAGGTGTCTGAGATGAAATCTTACCTTGACTTACATCTAGTCTGAACTAGACATAAAAAGAATAAACCATTGATTGGACTCTATGTGTTTCTTGGGAAAGAGAATGACCAATCTCGCGTGATTTTATAGTGAGTGAATTCTGGGAAGTGTTGTAGTGAGTGGTTGTAGCTTAGTTGGTTTAAAGTACAACAGCAGCACTATATATGATATATTGTGGACGGATCCCAAGACTACATATGACAATTTTATGTGCTGTCATACACGAGGCAGGGTGGACATAGCATGATTCCTGTCTCAGCCGCTCACATTAAACTAACACCGAACCAACCTGTAGGGAGCGAAATCTCCAGGGCTCGAACCAAAGACCTTTTGAGTCGGAAGCCGATAATCTACCCCATGGCCATATGTGTGTGTGTTTGTGTGTGTGTTTGTGTGTGTGTGCCTCAACGAACTTATCGTATGGAAGTACTTTTCGCTTGATCCCCAGGCAACTCTAGGATGACTTAGACATTTTATATATGTCATATTGATCTTCATACACATCTTCATATTTATCTTCAACTGCATCTTCATATTGATATTCACCCCAACGTTTATCATTATTTGTTTATTGTCTACAACTATTATTAATCGCTGCTATCATACGGGAGAACTCGTCTGAGTTGATAAAGATGCATTACGTGCTGCTGCCTCGTTGGTGTTTCTTTTACCTTTATCATCATCATCATCATCATCATCATCATCATCATCATCATCATCATCATCATCATCATCATCATCATCATCATCATCATCATCATCATCATCATCATCATCATCATCATCATCATCATCATCATCATCATCATCATGTTATCGTCATCATTCTTATTGATATATTGCTGTTGTTCTTCTTGTTATCTTTTAATATCTTTATAAAACGTATCTATCCGCAATAGTCTTTTTATTTTTATAAGGACAATAAGTCCAACATTGGTTTGAGAGTTAATTAACGTGTCTGTAGTAAATACAATTAATTATATTTCGTTACTTCGATGAGTTGAAAAAAGTGGATAAAATCTTAACTAGGCCCATATGTACACCGTGCTACAAGGCTCATTAACTCATTTTCTCACGGGTAGTTAGCTTTACATGTGCTATTTTTTAACCTAAATATTTAGTAATTACCAGAAAAAGATGTGCAACTTTATGCAAGTAAGTTAAACGATAGATTGGCTTAACTTCTGTATCACCTGAGTCGCAATAGAAAACGAATCAGGTTGTCCTATGCAGGTGTATGTAATTAGTATATACAACACAATAGCGCTTCGCGTTCATTCAAGACAGTTGGGAAATTGCATGGCGTGGGTGTTAGTGGGTGGGTATGAGAATCACTCAATACACAGCAAGTAACAGATGGGCTGCATCTGCATTTGTTCTACACAATATTGCCGACAATCGATCGTTGCTGTTGATATGTGTGTTACAGGAGGAGGGGGCGAACTGACTCAAGAGGTAGAGCGTTGGTCTTCCTATCATTTATTGTGAGACCCCCGGTTTGAAACCAATGACCAAATAAATTATAATTGTATGATTTCGACCTAGTTTAGTTGGGTCGGTGTCAGTATAATGTGGCGGCTGAGAGAGGAGTCCTAGTATCCCTGCATTACCTGTGTGACGCAGCGCGTAAATTTACCAGACGTACGTTATGGAACCCGTCCACGATATTGTCATGCTGCTGAAATTGTTCGTTAAGATACCAACCCGCCCACTCACTCATCATTTAACTTGTGGTTGTATCTAGAATAAGGACATTTTGATTTATTTAGTTAGGTCTACCAAAAGCTGCCTGGTGATCAAGCGAAAATTACTACCATACGATACGTTTGTTGAGGCAATGGTACTACTACTACTACTACTACTACTACTACTACTACTACTACTACTACTACTACTACTACTACTACTACTACTACTACTACTACTACTACTACTACTACTACTACTACTACTACTACTACTACTACTACTACTACTACTACTA
Organism: Elysia chlorotica; assembly: GCA_003991915.1. NCBI lineage: Eukaryota > Metazoa > Mollusca > Gastropoda > Plakobranchidae > Elysia > Elysia chlorotica. Next base: position 77,638 of record RQTK01000116.1, on the reverse strand, counting down.
CATGGTAGACCTACTCTGTCCTCCCCATATCTTCCGCTCGGCGTGTCCTCAACACATTGTAGCTGTGGAAAATTTGATATCACAGGTCTCAATGTCATGGTCTAGATACGGAAACTGCAGTGTATCTTCTAGGTCCGCGATAACGCGTAGATTAAACAATGATATTCGCACCTGCCATCAGGTGTGCAGGTTTGGGCCTTCCTTGTATTGGTGTGAATTTTCAAGACTTCATTCAGACAGCCAGATACAAATCTTATTATCATTCCGATTCAGTTCGCATCTACTTAGAAGTGGTTTAAATAACACTTTATCATTATATCATAATTAAAGAGTTTTACTCTAGCTTTAGACTTTTCGTTTATAATACTACCGCAATCACTTATATTTTATCAAATAGTGACAAACGAGGACTTTGGGTGAATTCGAAAACGTAAAAGACAACAAACCGCACTTTGTATCGCCTTTCAGTCTTCTCCAAAAATATCAATGCAGTTTGCTATATCAACTCCCAAATAATTTTGACTTAAGTATTTTAGGCCTTAGTGGACCACGTTTTCTTCCAAAAAACGTATGAATAATTTATGTCCCAAATTAATATATACACTTTGATGAAAACTGTTGAATCAAATATGGTGCTTTTTTTTTACCCATTTGGCAATTGAACCGTATCAATCATTATGTACATATGAAAGGAAAAATCTGCATCGCAGCTGTTAACATCTAAAACATATAGCCAAGGTCATGCGGCTATTTTTGATGACGGCATCTGGAGGCCTCAATAATAACAGGCCAAGTCACTGAAATGACTGGAGTAGACATAATTATTGTACTTAGCGTAATGAGGATAACAGTGATATATCTCTAATAAATCTTGACCATAGCTAGTTCAAACTGATACTTAAAGAGGGGTTTTGTTCAGCCTACTCAAACTGCGGTACAACAATGAGAAATGGTCAAGGCTTTCTAAATATAACAAGCAGGGTCACCGGAATAAACTAATATTTGCATTTAGAACCAAAGTAAGCTATATCCTTAGGGTAGTATATACAGCTTGGACAGTTTACTTTCTAAGTCTAGTAGGCTTGTAGGCAGAATGAAAAATACTTACTGAGTATCATTTTGTCCTAACTACAAGTCTAATATAAAATAAGTAGATTACTATTACCCTTGTTGTGCAAAAATTGTGTGTATTTTGGTCAATTCGGTGACTGCTTGTTTCTCTGGGTAGCCTCGGTCACCTTAAGGCTATCATAAGAACCGGCCGAGTCACTTCAAAGTGACCCATTTTACTTAGCGTAATGAGGGCAACAACGACCTATCTCTAATATCTCTTGTTACCATTGTTAGTTTAGATTGATACTTAAAGAGTAGTTTTTGTTTAGTCTACTCTCTTGTAGAACACAAATTTTGATAGTCACTTTACTTAGCGTATTGGGGGCAACAATGGCCTATCTCTAATATCTCTCATCACCATGGTTAGTTCAGATTGATACTTAAAGAGTAGTTTTTGTTCAGTCTACTATCTTGTGGAACACAAAATAATTTTGATAGTCACTTTACTTAGCGTAATGAGGGCAACAATGGCATATCTCTAATATCTCTCATGATCATAGTTAGTTTAGATTGATACTTAGAGCGTATTTTTTGTTCAGTCTACTATCTTGTGGAACACAAATTTTGATAGTCACTTTACTTAGCGTAATGAGGGCAACAATGGCCTATCTCTAATATCTCTTGTTACCATAGTTAGTTCAAATTGAGACTTTGAGCGTAGTTTTTGTTCACTCTACTCTCTTGTGGAACACAAATTTTGATAGTCACTTAAAAGCGGCACACTTTACATAGTTAGTTCAGATTGATACTCAGTGAAACAAAAATTAATTTTGATAGCGTGAACCATGGTCAACTCTTCAAGACGCTAACCACAATGGTCTTCTCAACCAATCTGGCCACTCTAGTGCAGTCATTATACCAAGATCAAAAGGCAAAACTTAGATGGAGAAGGCGCCAGACAGGGATGTAACCATCTTATCGCCACATCTCTCTCAGGCACGTACACAGAACAGATAATGAGAGACGCTGACATGGACAACTTTGGAATGATGGTTGGAGGTGGGAATGTTTCAAAGTTAACATATGCAGATGACACAGCAATACTAAGAATTAGTTGGAAAGAAAGAAGAACAAACGACAGCATTCTCAAAGAACTTAATATTCCAAGATTTATAAGCACCATCAAGTAAGAAAAATATCTGTCTTTGGCCATGCCTGCAGAAATAATTGCACGCTACTGAAAGATGTTCTACAGGGTAAGATCGAGGGTAGGAGGGGTAGAGGACGTCTTAAAGCAGGATACATAGATATCAAGGAATGGGCCAGAAGAAATAGCACAGAAGTATACACCAATACAAAAAGACGAGAATTATGGAGATCCATTGTACAGAGAGCGGTACGGGCAGCAAACGTTTCTACAAACGACCCTGGATAGTAAGTAACTAAGTACTCGGTCTACACTACGTCAATGTAGTCCAGCTGTTCCTACAACATTGTTATTGTATAATTCATTTGGACTCGATGGCTTCGCCTGCTATTTTTGAAAGCCTCGGGTCAGCTTGAACCTGACCAACGATTTGAGCCCTTGTGATAGCGGGGCCCATAACAGCAATCATGACGATTTTACGTCAAAAAATATATCCCGGCGTCCAATCATACATAGCTGGGGCATTGGTTTATGGAACCAATGAGCGATCATAAAACTTCATGCACTAAGAGTCGCGATAACGCAATCTGTTATCGAGGCGTATTCCGCGAGGACTGTATTGCACGTGGTCTAACAGCTGATTCCTGGACGCTCATTCATCTTAATCAGAAGCACTCCTGACCTATATATAACCACGTACCCTGCACAGTAGAAAGCAGATAGGAGATTGGAAGTTGGTTAGACCATCATGCTTCCTATCTAATCTCAGTTTACCCTATTAAATGTAGATGTATATATACAATTTGACCGTGTGTTCTCTTGAGGTTTCTCCGATTTACAGCAAAAATTCCGTAGGGTGAGTGAGTTGGTTTCTTAAGGTCAAACATCAGCAGCAGGGCAAAATTTTAAAGGGTCCCAAGACTAAAGTCTGACAAGTTTACGTGCTTTGAAACAGAGACAGTGCAGGGATACCAAAATTGAATTAATGTCTGAGTCGGCAAAATTATGCTGACACAGACCCGACCAGTAGGGGAGGAATTCAGACACTTAATTTTTTTGTTGGTGGTCGTGAGTTTTGAATCTTGCGTTGGTTAAATGGGTGTAAATTAGATAACATAGGAGTGAACTAGATCCATATCTAAAAAGTTTAGGTTAAAATTAATAAGGCTTCGTATCACATTCCAGAGGGTACTTTAAACAACTGCTATTTTCTGTCTAGCATCAACATTTTATGCCAAGAAATTAAAACATCTTACCATTAAATTTTATCTCCACATTGTCGTCACTCTTACAAAAATAGAGTTAAAATTCACATAATTATTATCATTTAATGTTGGTCATCGTGTTATAATTTTACAGATTTTAAACTTAGGGCCTATAATTATTTAAATAATTTAGAGAATTCCAAGGACAAAAAATAAAACCCTTACATGTATGACACATTATCAATTTAATAGCCATATCTTTAGCGATAAAAACAAACTTTTTGTTGACAGTAGATAGAAAAACAAACAAAAAGCAAACAAACAACGGTATCAACTACTGTAAACAGCTGTTGCGACCATATCAAACAACGCAGTAGTAAAACTTAAGAGACAAGACTGCTGCTGCAGTTATATCAGAGACTATAGATTTTGCGAGACAGTCCACAAAAAGAGCTCACAGTGTAATTGATACGGGGAGCTAGCGCGACGCGTGCTCACTCTATTCCTTTATTGGAATTAAGGCGGTTGAACAATGTTGAAACCTAGTTTTTACTAATGGTTTACACAAGGAAGCAATTGCCTTATGTATCTTGAGCTATGTATGCAAAACCCTGGCCGTGCAACCCCTCACTTTTACACACTCTCTGGTTCTGTATTATCAGTGCAGTGGGAGAGCCTGGTAGCCCGCGCTCCCGTGAACTTGATTGCTCTGCGTGTGCAGCGCAGAGTTCTATAAATAGACATCTAGGCTGTGCAGACTTCAGAGATCGCCCCACTAAAATCTCAAGTCTCGTTTCTTCCAGTTACAGTCGCAAATTACCACCGCCAGCACGCGCGACATTTTTGGCATCCTTTGCACTTTTATGAAGGTTAACAGATTAACTCTACCATGTAGACACGTGAGCTAGCCGCTAGCCCGTAAGACAGTGATAATAATGTAGGTAGCGATCTTGGTTACAGAAACATTTTAATACCTAGATGCTTAAATGTTGTAACTAGTTAGAATTTATTCGGATTTTTACGCCAGTGTGTAGTGCACCCTTATGTCGTTCTATGGATAAATGGCTGTTGGAAGAGTTCTGTCTTGCGCCTCACAGATACTGCCACAGGTTAGATAATTAATTAGCATGTCTCTTTTGTGTAGTTATATAGTACATCTGCAATGTATAGTAATAATAATCTTTGACGCTTTGTGTTAAAAGTAAACCAGAAAATCAGATTTAGACAGGCTGTTTACAAAATGGTCTTAAAGTAGAACGTTTTGCAGTGTGAGTATAATCCTTCCAGGTTAACATGCTGAATTTAAACAATACAGTATCTATGTAATATTACAGCACCCAAAAAAATAAAGAAATAAATATGATAAAATAACAACAAATAAAAAAACAAAAACAAAACAAACGAAAAAAACAAAAACTTTTTATGTTTCAAAATGAAGACACATAGATCTGTAAGCACTGAAAATTTCCCTTATCGCTATGTGGTCACTTAGGCTAACCTGTATGACATATTAAGTCATATTAGCGATGTTGGTCGAATTATTTTAGGTATCTGAATTCGGATTGATACAGGTTTTATGTTAATATATGGGGCACCATGACATCGTTCTATAGATAATCGGCTGTGGAAACAAATTATTGTCTCTTGTTCCGCATAGTCATCGACACAGGTCAGAAAATTAATTAGGATCTGGTTTTTTTCTGTTGTTACAGCTGTCTTGTTTGTTTGCCTTTTGTTGTTGATATTTGTCAACGCTTTGTTTCGAAAGTAAACAGAAAAATTAGGTTAGACATGCTGTTTATAAAATGATCATAAAAAATATGTTAACTTTGTGGTATTTAAGTGTACCGTGTTTACGTTTTGTAGGCTAATATATATACTTTCAATTTAGTATGCTGACGATCTTTGTCAGATGTACTAGATCTTATGAAGTATACTGTGGCCGACTGTGAAAAGAGTCCTGTTATCGCCGATCTGTCTCTGTGTGGCAGCGTGTACAATTGTCAGACTTTAGTCTTGGGACTCAAACACGATATAGCCTTTTTGCTGGCGTTGGGCTAAAGAAATCTTGTCACTTAATCATGGAAAAAAATAGGAACACTTAATGTTTAAAATTAAAGTACATAGATCTGTATCTACTGGAAATTTCCATTAATCCTGAACGCTATAATTTTTAGTTTTGGTTTAAAGGCTCAACCCAAATTAATAGCTATAACACCTGCGTGTAGTGAAATCGTACTTAAACAATCCAACAAGATAGATAAGAAAAATAGCTCAACCAAGAACCAATGGAAATTTCCTACAGCAGTATCATTCTTATCAAGTTTTAAATCGCATGTATCAGATGCGATATAAGGAATAAAAAGACTTTGAGGTGTTTTGTTGTAATGGGAATCACATTCAGTAACTAAGGCTCCACGAGGTTCGCCAGTCTTTCTTTATACAACATCTTAAGATTCGTAAGACCGTCACGCGTGATAAAAATTTACGTGAGTAGTTGACAGGGTGAGTGAGTTGGTTTCTTTACTTCTAACTTCAGCATCAAGGCTATAAGTATTTGAGTAGTTGACAGAGTGGGTGAGTTGGTGAGTTGATTTTATAACATCCAGCGACAGCTGTAGAACTAACGTATTTGGGAAGTTCACAAGACAAGTTGCTTAAGCACATTACCTAGATCTTCTATCTTCACAATCAAGGCTATAAGTATTTGAGTAGTTGACAGAGTGGGTGAGTTGGTTTCTTTACTTCTAACTTCAGCATCAAGGCTATAAGTATTTGAGTAGTTGACAGAGTGAATGAGTAGGTGAGTTGATTTCTGACAGAGTGAATGAGTAGGTGAGTTGATTTATTAACGTCCAGCGCCAGCAGTAGGACTATGCGTATTTGGGAAGCTCACAGGACAAGTTGCTTAAGCACATTACCTAGATCTATCTTGCTCGGGTCAAAAGTGAAGGCCAACCGTTTCTAGGCCGGGACATATCAAAGCGCCTTTTCGCATAACGCATAGATGCGATCGTTGAGTACAAAATTCATTGATAAACTCTGCATTGTATGCGCTGCCAATCTTTTGTCCTGTACGTCAAAAGGCAATATTGCAGGATTTCTCCATTCGCCTTTTCAGATCTCCTCAGGCATGATAATGGGAAAAGACGCTTGTGGTAGTTTTCGGTCCCAGTGCTTATGTCAAACTTTCTCTGAGTAACTAACAAAGTTGGAGGCACATTAAGATGGAGCAGACCGCACGATTTCATGCAAACTAACTGAAACCGCTGCCCTCTAAAAAATCAGCGAGTGAGTGATTTGGGTTGTTTATGTCCAGCGTTAGCAGCAAAGTTATATCAGAGGCGGTTAAACTATCTTAGTTTCTGGTTATAATGGACGGGTCGTAAGACTGACGTCTGACAATTTTACTTGTTGGCTCACAGAGAGAGTTAGGGAATACCATAACTTGTGAATCTGGCGGTCGCTCTATCTTTTATACAAGGCAACCAGTTGGGGATGAAATTGGACAAATAAAGTTTGTCAGCTTATTCGTCCCAAAGCAGCGATTTCTTGATTGGAAGACCGTGAAGCTGTTTACTTACGGTGTAGACAGGTAGTGAGAAGTGTTCATTGAAGCGGCTGTTCCGGGAAAGTTCGGGATATGCTGGAATTTGTTTCAGGCTTCGAAGAGGGGGTGCGATTAGTGTTAATGATTAGGTAAGTTAGAGGCCGGAGTTTCCTCGAAACTTCTAGAAGGACCTAGTGATTTCTAGATCTGTGTAAAATGTATAAGAGCAGAGCGCGCTAGACGGGTCGTGAATAATGGATGTTTTGTTGTTTTTTGTTGTTTGTTTTTATAGAGAGAGAAGAGTGCTTATATTTCTGAACGCGTTATAAAATCTTGCCACAGTTAGCGCTGTTATTTTGCTGTTGTTTTAGATCTAGACGTTCTCGAATTGCATGATTAGCCCTCAGACAGGATGTATATTAAAAAAGTTAAAGTACTAGTTTCTTCAAAGAGTTTCCAGTGTTTATTGTTTTTTTTTAATGTTGACAAGATAGTGTGTCCAAGTCTAAGTGAATTATATCCAACAAATTGACCTGAAAAATGGACGCGCTTTATCAAGTGAACGCCCACATAATTAGGACAAATGTATCAGCTCTGTGTGCTAGATAAGATATGAACATACACTTATTTACATATAGAAGTGTTATTTAAAGCGGAATGGTTGCAGTTTTAAGATACGAACTGTGTAAAAAATGATGCTTTACTATTCTATGGTTCATAATCTTTCCCTCCCGTTTTAAGTTTAGAGGAGAATGCAAAAGCATCATGTTTGCAATTTAGAATATTTAATGAGAGTCATCTCTTAATAAGAACGACACCGCTAAGGTTCTGCCATAGGTTATCAAAGCATGCTGAAACACACTGGTCAATTGTGCAACAACAACAACAGCAGCATTATTTCACCACGAATATGATGACTTCTTAAACTAAATACACATACATGGGCTCTTGAACTGGTCTAGACTGGATGAAACAGGAATTGATATAACGGGGTCCTTATAGAAAACGAAGACGATGGGTCAGGGAATTAGTGTTAACCTTAGCTTACCCTAGAGTCAAGGAGTCAATGGTAGTCAATGGGCTATACCAGAACACCCTGTACCTGAGTACTGTGATTATGCCATAGTTTATCTTATGAGCGTGTCGATCGCGAAGTCTCTATTACGAGCTACAGGTGCAGGAACCTGTTTATTCAGGATCACGACAGAGATAGATTCACAATCGTAGTAACTTAATCGGATGTCACAGTAGTGCATGTCTTCCGTTAGAGTGCATTAAAACCTTTGGACCTCTGCGAGTCTGTGAATCATGGAAAAATAACCAGGCGGAGAGATTGTGAGACGCAGTTGGAGGACGCCAAAATTTGAGTGTTGAAGATTAGAGTATTATAGAGATTCAGTAAAGTATCATACAGATTCAGTAGCCGTGGATCAGTTTGCGCAGTAGAACGGGGCAGTTAGTATTGGGATTCAGGCCATTACAGAACCAGAGCTTTGGAAGTGAAATGTAAGTCTTGTTAGAACCGTACACCTTAAATTTTGTTTAAACCATAGTTAGTAAACAAACGCAACTTTTTGCTAGATTAAACTAACGATCATCATCACCACGGCCCCCCCGACTTGTAATTGTGGTTCATTTTTAATTGATCGCATACTTTATTCACTGTATAGGAGGAAGAGAACTGGTGAATTTACACAACCCTGTCTTATACCTCGCTTTATTGGCTGGTACTTACTTATTTCATTCTTGAATATATTGCAGCGGTTTGTTCCCATACATACTTTTGATTATTTTTAGATCTGTTCCGTTTATGTCAAAGCTTTCTAGCAATTGCATGTTGTTGTTATGTCCCAACGTATCAAACGCTTTTTATAGTCAATAAAACAGAGATATACGTCTTTCTGTATCTATAGTGCCCTCTCGCATAGTGTTCGCAACATATAGATGGCATGAGTTGTTCCTTTGTTTCTGGTTTTATTTTATTTCGTGCCCGCATCATTACCACCCGCAACAAAATTTTCATGATGTGGGTCGTTCGGCTTATTGTTCTATGTCGTTCACATTGTGTTGCTCCTGCCTTTTTCATAGAGTTATAAAGACTGGCTTTTTCAAATCATGTGGGATGCTCCAATTGTCGTAAATTTTGTTGAATAGAATTGTTAAATTATCCAGTCCTACTTATTCTAAATCATTTAGCATTTCTACTGATATGTCATCAGGCCCAGTGGCTTTTCATAGACGCAATCTTGACGATGTATTTTTAACTTTAAAACTTTAACATGTAGGATTGGTGGGCCATCTAACTCTTCCTTGTTGCAAACTCTTCATTTCTTTTATCATCGTTTGATTCTGTTATATGTTCTCACCATCTATCTCTGATTTCCTCTTCTTCAACAAAAATCTGTCCATCTTTCGACTTTATTCATACTGAAGCCGTTAACGATGTTTAGTATAAAAAAACACAACGCATAATGTGAATGACTATACAACTGGGCTTTATAGTAAATTGTTCATAGCTTTTATCTGTAAAATAAGATAATACCACACACTTGAACCTTACACCTAAGATTACATTACCAATACATTGTAAACAAACTCACAATTGAATGTTTACGAAGTTTTAATTGCGTCGTAAGAATTAAGTATTTTTCACAAAGTCTACACTAGAACTGTACAGCTAAGATTACATTTTCGATGAACATACTCATAATTTGAATTATTACAAAATTGTATTTATGAATTTTAGTTTTACGTATAAAATTAATTGCATCGTATTAACGTTGTTAATTAATAAACACACAATTTTAACGGCTACATACAGTTTAGTTTAAGCCTCTTGCTTCCCTTTGGAGCATAGGGCTGGTTTTGGCTGGTCGTCTTCAGCTCGGCCCATGTGATACCTG
>RQTK01000116.1:50280-62780 GCA_003991915.1 Elysia chlorotica | reverse complement strand
ACGTGTTCGGCCGCATCTTCTTCGGCTACTTCACGGAGCGCTGCTTCTCGGACCGCCTCGTCCCGTACATCATGTGCCTGTCGCTGTGTGGAGCGGCCACCTCCCTGAGCAGCCTGTGTGGGGGCGTCCTCTGGCTACACGGCGTCTACGCGCTCACCTTCGGCTTCTGTATAGGTAAACATTGCAACCTTAGAGCTTCTGTATAGGTAAACATTGCAACTGTAGAGCTTCTGTATAGGTAAACATTGCAGTTGTAGAGCTTCTGTAGAGGTAAACATTGCAATAACTATTGTAGAGCTTCTTGGAAACAACGCAGTTCGTGGGTAAACATTGCAATAATTATTGTAGAGCTTCTGTATAGGTAAACATTGCAACCTTAGAGCTTCTGTAAGTAGATCTTCTGTATATATTAATAGTGCAACTGTAGAGCTTCTGTATAGGTAAATATTGCAGTTGTAGAGCTTCTGCATAGGTAAACATCGCAATTGTAGAGCTTCTGTATAGGTAACATATTCAACATTAGAGCTTCTGTATAGGTAAACAATTCAAGCGTAGAGCTTCTGTATAGGTAAACAATGCGTAGAGCTTCTGTATAGGTAAACAATGCAATTGCAGAGCTTCTGTATAGGTAAAAATTGCAACCTTAGAGCTTCTGTATAGGTAAACATTGCAATTACAGAGCTTCTGTAAATAGAGCTTTTGTATAGATTAACAAATGCAGTTGTAGAGCTTCTGTATAGGTAAACATTGCAGTTGTAGAGCTTCTGTATAGGTAAAACATTGCAGTTATAGAGCTTCTGTATAGGTAAAACATTGCAACCTTAGAGCTTCGGTATAGGTAAACATTGCAATTACAGAGCTTCTGTAAGTAGAGATTTTGTATAGGTTTACAATGCAGTTGTAATAGAATAATATATTGCATTTATATAGCGCACTTCCATGAACAATCATGCTCAGTGCGCTTAACAACTTCCATTATCACATGTACAAAAGAAGAATAATCATATAATGTTGACACAATACAATAATTATTACATTCAAAAGCCACAAGCAATCACAGGTATTTACAACTTTCACCGGTTCAATTTCAATCGTCAAAAAGGTAGAACTTAAGCATGCGTTTGAAAATTTCCAAGGAAGGTGCATCCTTAATGTTTTTGGGAAGGTTGTTCCATACTTTGGGACCGAGATAGTAAAAAGATCGCTGACCTGTTGATTTATAGTTTCTATGTGGTACAACAAGGATAGTTTTATCAGCTGAAGATCTAAGCTGCCTAGCAGGTACATACATCTTAAGACAGTCAGAGATATATTATGTAGGTGCCATCTGATTGAGGCATTTATTGTCAAATGCCTTTCATTTTTTGGTCTATTTTTAGCGCCATGAGCTGAGTTTATTGGAAATGGCGCTCTATGAATCATCTGTATTATTATCATTCTAGAGCACTTTATTAAAGAATGTAGAATCCATTGAGAAAAACTTTACAATAGAAAAATTTTTTCCACAGAATTAATGGTTTTAACAAAGATTTAGTAGTGTGATCTTCAGAGGAAAATATGTGATCATTATCATTCATGTCAAACCAATGATGAAGAAAATGGTTTACACAATTTCTATTCTATGTGGATACAATTTAACCTATTTTTTTTTTATACCAGTGACAATGTTATAAAATTCCTTCAGAATACCTATCATGTTTAAAAAATTTGAATAACTGATCTCTCAATATTTGATTCATATTCTCATCAACAAAAATATTATATACAAGTCTCTGATCTTCAATATCTCTCATACTACAAAATGTGTTGGGTTTGGTTTTTATCGTCAACTAGATATAAGAACTTACACTACGACTAAAACCTTAAAGAAAGAAAAGACTCACCATCATAGACAGTATCTGTAAAATGGCTATTCTGACCTCACACACATACGCCACAAACCACACGAGACCCGACGCACCCAACCAGTACATGAAACAAACGGCAAAGGCAGAGCCGATGAGGGTGCCTTCCTCCTGAAAGGAAAAACATAAGAGTGCATCAGCATGGTGATTTAATGATTGGAAGAGGATGATTCAAAAACAGAGTTTGTAGTTTTTGTTTTATATATGATGTAACAATGTGTATTTATAATTATAGTGAAGCTTGTAACAATGTATATAATTATAGTAAAGCTTGTAACAATGTGTGAAATTATAGTGATGCTGCATTAAATCTATCTCACTTAGAGAAAGACCATGTCTTATTACAAAATAAAACATAATTAAAAATAAAACAAAAAAAAGGCACTGTCGATTTTTATCTTAAATTGAATTTTAAACTATTCTTGAATATATTACCCTCCTAATCCTCAATTAACTAATTTAATGTTATTCAGTTTAGACTGCTAACTCTTCGGGCGTGCTCGGGAATATTGTTGCCTCCTTATCATAATTTCATTCTAGAGGTGCCTGTGGCTACTGTCGTGAATGGATAAACGTCTGTTTAGTGACTTACACACTTCTTTTTTTTACATCTGAGACCTCTTTACTGCTATGAACTACAAGGTTTGGTGGTTGATTTTGCTAGCTGGATTGATTTTATAGACCTGTCTGCCACATTTGAACTTTCTATTGACTATGGAGTTAATTATCAACCAATTAATATTAATGAATATTTTGATACTCAAAAGCCACTGACACAACTTTACATAATCTTATGAAAACTTTCCATTAAAACAGCAGGATATCTGAAATTTAACTACACAAGCTTACTACGCAATATTAAACAGCTTGACAGCTTGATAACATGTTTAAAAAACCAACTCATCCATCATAAAATCTAATTCAACTAAGCACAAAGACGTAAAGTCAGACAACATAATCTTTTGAAAACTTTCCATTAAAACAGCAGGATATCTGAAATTTAACTACACAATCTTACTACGCAATATTAAACAGCTTGACAGCTTGATAACATGGTTAAAAAACCAAATCATCCATCATAAAATCTAATTCAACTAAGCACAAAACCGAGAAGCCAGACTTACCACTCTGTGGTCCGCCGATTTCATCTGGTAAAGGAGCAACGCAATCAGACTGAGCTTAATAACATGTTTAAAAAACCAACTCATCCGTCATAAAATCTAATTCAACTAAGCACAAAACCGAGAAGTCAGACGTACCACCCTGTGGTCTGCCGATTTCATCTGGTAAAGGAGCAACGCAATCAGAGTAAGCACCACCATGGACGGTCCGTACAACTCTTTCGGCACTTCCTGTCTCGTGTCCGTGGGCCGCATCGGCACCAGGGAGTACAGTAGCCTGTGTCGGAAAGAAAACAACCAAAAAAACGATGAAGGAAAAGTTTAAATTTGTTCTAACTGCAACAGAATCTACATGTATGAATGTTAAAGAAAAAAAGAAACAAAAAAGAAGAAAAGAAAGACAGGCTGCGTGTCTGTGGGCCGCATCGACATCAGGGATAAAAGAAGCCTGTGTCGAAAAAAAAAAAAAAACGAAGACAAAGAGGAGGAAACAAAATATTTTTTAAACTGCTTGGCTCCATCAAAATCTACGAGTAGTATGTATGTTAAGAAAAAAAAAAAGGAAAAAAGAAGTTGCCTTTTTTACATTATAGACAGACATGATATGACATCTGTTACAAGGGTGAGTTGAGTTGGTGTCCTAACGTTAAGTGTCAGTACTATATTCGTATATAGGCTCTATTGTGGACAGACCCAAAGACTAACGTCTGACAATTAATTACGACCTGCCACATAGAGACAGTGCAGGGATAAAGCGCAGTCGATCACATTATACTGACACTGATCTAGCCATTAGGGGACAAAATTGGAGAAATACATTTTGAACGATCATCGGTTTTGAACTGGGTAGAGATTAAAAAATGTACTAGCAATATGACTATAAACATTCTCAGAATAGGGGTAATATACACCTGGTAATTGATATTAGTAACTCCTGTATCTGACAAAAAGTAATTTCCAGATACCAAAGGGAGTTGTATTGACAAATAATAAAAGCCCTCATCTATTCACAGCTGAAACTGATTTTCAAGACCTTGGTTGGTCTACCTATATATGCAAACAACATGGTACTGTAGCTATATAATTTATTGCCACTCCCTACCCTATGACATAAAAAAAAAAAAAAAAGCAATATGTATATCACTGGGTAGAGTTAAGTTCCCTACCCTATGACATTTGCAGACCGAAAAAAAAACAATATTTATATCATGTTGGTAGCTTGCAAATATGCCTAACACAATGCAATTTAGAGAGTTCATAAACATTGGCATCCAATTCAACATGACCCATCTGTATAATTCATTGCAGAATCACCTGAACTGGACTTCTTTAGGCTCCACGTCAAAGTAAGGCCGTAACAGATCAATGTTTCCGTAGACATTCCAGGCCCTCTTGGCACTCTGAGTTCCAGCCTGCCACATCTGGGGAGTATACAAGGTCAAGGTGAGTACATTAACTTTAAAGCACAACACTAACTATGGATGCACAGTATCAAACAATTTTATACTATAGTTTTCAGGAAAATTCTCCACGGTTTTACGAAAAGTAAATGTTTTGAACACAAAGAACAAAGCATAGATGAAGTGTGATAAAAGGTTGGTTCATAGTTAACTCTTGTTATATTATATGGTTGCTATATAAATAGTTATTAGTATTATTACTACTTTTTAATTATCATGATTATTATTTTTTTTATTAATACCATTAGTAGCAGTACATGTAGTATTAATAATAGTAGTAGTAGTATTAGTATTAGTATTAGTAGTAGTAGTAGTAGTGGTGGGTGGTAGTAGTAGTAGTAGTAGTAGTAGTAGTAGTAGTAGTAGTAGTAGTAGTAGTAGTAGTAGTAGTAGTAGTACCATTGTTATATTATCATATTTATCATTATTACAATTTTTCTCCCTAGCCTTTTTCTTCTTCTTCCTCTTCTTCTTCTTCTTATTATTATTCAGGTTATTACCACCAATTTAGTCTATAAGTCTTATAATAAGATAACACATCCTATTAGAACCTCACCATCTGAGTAACGTTTTCACCAACGCGCTGTCTCATATCCTCAGCAAATGACTTGTCACTGCCCGGTCCACCTTTTCTCTTCAATGGCTCTATCAAATAGAAACACAATTTATAATTATTTTACATTCTGTGTGTTAAATACTTATGTACATGTAGCCTACCTCGGATATCCGAGCAAGATGTTGATTTTTAGAAATATATAATTATACAGAATTGCACTGATACAGACAATCACAAAGCACAGTTACAAACTATATATACAGAATTGCACTGATACAGACAATCACAAAGCAAGGCCACAAACAACACAGGCAAAAAGAGAAACACACTCAATACAGGCAGAGTAAACCTTTGGTGTGTATTCCCATTATGTGCTTACCAATATTGATTTTTATGCTGTTTGGTTTATGGTCTATCACAAATGATAGTACAACTGTTAATGCTCGATTATTGATCTTTTCCTTCTCCATATATTATGAATGGCTGCTTGAACCAATCAATATACACATTATTATTAACAGCAGGCAATAATGGAAAAAAATCTTTAGCAAATACACAATAATCTCTTTAACAAGTAGAAGCAGAGCAGAGAAGATCATAAGACTATGTATAACACACAACACATGCCATCTAATGATCTATGGTGGGTAGAGAATTAGACTGTCAATCTCCGCTCACACACCTGACTTGCAGGCAAAGTTTGAATGAGATGGGCGGGACTTATACATGTATATATATACACCAATGTAAACATAGCATAACATCAGTGTGCTGTATAGGACACTCCATGGGAACCTTCTTCTTCTTCTTCTTCCGGTGTCATCTCGGGTGAGGTTGACTTGAAATGGTCCTCCATGCACTCCTGTCTCTTGCGTTTTCGCTGCATTCTTTTGCTGAAAGACAGGTCCATTCCTTAATGTCATCTATCCATGCTCTTGCTGGCCTGCCTCTTGCTCGTTTGCCATCCACCATTCCCTCCAGTATTACCTTCTGTATTGTCTGGTGCCGCCTCACATGTCCAAAATACTTCAGTTTTCTTGTTTTTATTGTCTTTAATAAAGACGGCTGGATGCCCAGAGTGGTACACACGTCTTTGTTGGTTTTCTTTTCTGTCCAGCTAATTTTTCCTAGACGGCGAAAGGTCCACATCTCAAAGGAGTTGATTTTCTTTTCGATTTCTTTAGAAAGGGTGGTATCTTAATTCAAAAGAACACATTTCCTTAGAGGAAGGTGAGTGAGAGGGTGAGAATGAGACAGAAAGACAGAGAGATAGAGAGAGGGGGGTGAGTGAGAGGGTGAGAATGAGACAGACAGACGGAGAAAGAGAAAGAGAGAGAGAGTGGGACAGACAGACAAAGAGCAGAACTTTCTCTCTCTATAAAGAATGCAGCTAAACAAGCTTAGATGGAGCGTGGTCCTTTTAAGGCCTCAAATAATGAAAACTTCTACTCAAGACATTTTTAGGCTGACATGGTGAAATAAATGATAAAGGATGGAAAAACAGAACACACACATTGGTGAAAAATCCACAAATGAAGCTCTACATAGCGACAACACTATGGAGAAGAAGACTGGTGGAAAAGAAGATGGGGAAGGCGAAGAAAAGAAAGACAACTCCTGAATGTGTCTATGGGACACAGAAGTGATTGAGATAAATAGAGAGAGAGAGAGAGACAGAGACAGAGAACAGAAACAGGCAGACAGACAGAGACAGAGACAGAGAAACAGAAACAGACAGACAGACAAACAGAGAGAGAGAGAGAGAGACAGAGACAGAGAAACAGAAACAGGCAGACAGACAAACAGAGAGAGAGAGAGAGAGCCAGAGACAGAGAAACAGCTACAGACCAACAGATGTTTGAAAAAATACAAGAGGTTTAAAATTCTTTATATTTATGTCAACATTACAAAAACAGCAATTAAAGCGGAAAAAGCACACACTATCATGTCTAAGCACTAAAATCTTATATAATACTATACAAACACTTGATATAAACTAACCTGCGGGGTAACTTGTACCAAAGTCATCCTGAGTGTCACTGTTATAATCAGCGGAGATCTCGCCTGGCTCTACGGAGTCCATGTCAAGCACAGCTGTGTTGTCTCGACCCTGATGAACGAGAATGAGAACAAATACAAATTGTATTAAATTCAGTAAAATTTAGAAACCAGGTGCATGTACCTGAAAAATTGGGAAGAAACACACACAACTTGTTTTAATGCTTTGTACATCGCAAAAGGCTCCAGATTAATGGGAATAGGTTTTTATTGGAACATAAAGGAAAAAAATTTTTTCAGCTAAATAAAAAACTGCTAGTATTTAATTATAGCAAACAATCAATCCGTTTTTCAGCGATTTCCCAAAACCATAAGAAGTTCTCTTCGACTAGACTAAATGCATGTTTGTAAACAACAAGCAAGGCTCCCACGATACGTTGGATGAAAATTTCAGGGCAGCTGGGACGTGCCTCTGCTACTTTGGAAAACTAAATTAAAGTTCTTGTCTTAATGGAGCGGTGCAGCAAAAAGTTAAATATTTCAGTCAGTCAACTTATACTGACAAAAACCCAATTAGAAGGGGATGAACTTGCACAAATATTTTTTTTTGCCAAGTGGTAGGGTCAAACCAGAGGACCTCCTGAATAAGACTAGGAGCTCAGCACTCTATCATTTAAGCCAGACAACCATAACTACTTTCCTCTTTCTCTCATTCTGTAATTGCTATAAAAAAAAAGAGTATAAAGATCCCTTTGAAATATGAATGCACTCTTGTTTAACCAATGGGATAATGGTGGATGCTTCATGCTAGGGCGTACGTATTTCACTTTTGAATTTCAATATAGCTGAAAAAGAATAAATCTCGATCTTGGGCACTGTCAACTTTTTAAGTTTTATCTTTATAAACTTCTCCTGGTTTTTAATTACATAGTAGTCAACAACTATGTCTCTTTAATTTAATTTCAGACAGTTGAACCAATATAGGCGCTGTCCTAGTTTTATCCATTTTAGAATTCTTCAGCTCTAAAAATAAAAACCACTGTACTGTGATCTAAAGTTAATGCTAAGAAAGTAAAAAAAAAACAAAAAAAAAACTAATAATAGAAAAAATATGAGCGGAATGTTGTACCTCTAGGAACAATTATTTATATCTATATAAGCCAAATCAGAATTATATTACTAAAGTCTAAGGGAATTTATTTGTTAAGAATGTTAAGGTCGTATATAGGATCGACTGAAACTGAAAGATAAAATTGAAAGGTTAGCACTACTAATGTTACTATTGTTATTTATCTCTTATCACTGCATTAACTATTGACTTGTCAGCTACAATGCAAGCTCGCAGCAGGATGAAAGAATTATATATGTCAGGTAACTACTTGAACTGGGGTGAATCAGGCGTACGCCGGAAATATGACTTTTGGAATCATTTATAGTGTCTTTAAAAGCATCAAATGCACTTTGAGAGGTTGAAAAAATTTTAAATCTATCATTCCTAGGACAAGAGGTACTCAACTTAAAATGAAAATGAAAAACTAAATATATCTAGGAGTTTTTTTTTAAATGTTTAGAGGGTTCTAGTTGAAAACCTATATTAGCAACTTGTGCCAGAATCAACCTGGTTGGCTCTCATAGAGACAGTTTACAACAAGAGATAAGGGGAGAAAGAATTCCTACTCAGGGGAAGAAAACTGATGTGCAGGTAGCCAAGAGAAAAAATGTGCATTACGATAACAGCATAACTTAGGTTGCTAAAATATTATACACATTTCTTAAAAAAGAAGAAAATATTTAATAGATAATAAAAAGTGAACTGGGCTAGTTATTGGAAAAATAAAGGAGACAAAATTAGATTTTGTTCGTCATTGACTGCAAACAGACAATATCTTATTGGAAACAAATAACTGAAAAATCAACCCATTCCAAATTTTTTTCTTTCATTACAAGTCTCTACAAATGAGATTTCAGATTTCATCGATCATATTTTCTACCAATGAGAATAAAGGATGAGCAAATTAACAAAAAGAACATGTATTCTAGATACCCTTTCTCTCATTCTATCTAGATTTTTTAAATTTACACATGTATTTAGTCTGTTATCTACAGAAGTTTCCCTCTATTAGAACTGCACGTGAGCCCTCACCGTATTGTCTGAACTTTTTCGAGCAGACCCACACATCAGCATGCTGAATCTTTAACTTCGTCAAAAAGAAGTTGAATTTAAGTGGTAAGAGAAAGATAAAGAGAGGGAGAGAGAAGAAGAAGAAAGAAAAAAAAAAAGAAGAGAACGGTCAAAGTTAAATTTGTGGAGAGAGAGAGGGGGAGAGAAATAGAGAGAGAAGAAGGTCTAACTTAAATTTGTGGTGAGAATAAAAGAGAGAGGGGGATAGGAGGGTTGAGAAAGAGAGAGAGAAGAGAGGAAGGGAGAAAGAGAATGTGCCTTTGTCAAGCGAAAACATCATGAAACAAATCTTAGGTGAAACAAAAGTAATCCAACTGCACATGCTTGACTTAATATAGAAATGATACACTTCTGGGTTTATGACAGGGTGGAGAGTTTCAATCACAGCAGAGAATCTCTGATGAAGCGAGTCGAGATAAAAATAATTTTCCAACTGTCAGTGTTTTGACTAGTACTAGCTGCAGGTAAAGTGGAGGATTACGGGAGTACCTGGACGCCTATAGATCTCAGCCGTTCACATTATTGTCTAGTGTTTTAGCCCAATGCTAGACGACAGACCTGCACCAACCCCTGGGGGCCCTGATATAATGTTACAAAGGATGCAGGCCTTCATGCACACCCAACTAATCATGAATAGGTTCCTACCTGTCATCCACCACAACCCTGCCCCTCCTATCAAAAGAATGAAGAAGAGTGAGGCAGAATATATCTTTCCTGTCCCAAACTTATGGGACCAACATGCACCCACCAAATGCTCAAAGAGACTCCTCTGGCTCAGTCTTCCCAACTACCCTGCAACCAGCAAGCTGCCTCCAAAAATCACACGCCAAACGGCCACACCACGACCTTCCAAGAAATTGCTATCCCACCATCTGTCACTAGATCCTTCCCACCCCAGTCAGCACTCCCCTTATTGTTACCGGGTTCTTTCCATCAAAACCATCAAAGGCTGTTGGCAAAGGGTCTTTAGAAACAACAGTGAATGAGGATTTACGCGACCACTTCTGACACCATTGTAGTATTTTAGCCCAATGCTAGACCACAGACCTGCACCAACCCTTTAGTTGGGGCCCCTGATAATATCATTAAAATTATGTTAATTTAAAGAATGCAGGCACTCAAGGCACACCCAACTTATCACGAATACCTGTCGTCCACCACATAATAATAAATACTGACACCAACCCAACCAGTGGGAAATGAAATCGGACACACTTACATCTGCGATTATTTTTGGTCCATGGACCTCAAAGGGTCAATTCTGAAACCAGTTCAACTTCAACTAGTCTAGATCTATCTCCCCCATTCCCCTTCATCTATAGATAGAATCTAGAGGCCTTGATCTATAAAATAAATAGAAATCTAGATAGAAGATAAATACATAGGCTTACTTAGACTAACTGTCTTAGAGGCAATGCCGCAATCTTACATTTTATTGGTGTAAAAAAGGTATTCATCTATAGTATCAAATCAATCATAGATTATGAAATATCAATGTATTGACAGTTTATTGGCAAGATTTAGATATAGGAATATTTTACTTTAAAGAGTGCCAACATCCGAACCCGAAATCTAGATATAATCTAGACTCTAGATCTAGAAATCTAGATTCTAGATCTAGATCTACTGATCGTGGGAAAAGAAACAGATCAATTCCGTATCATGTAGATCTAGATCTGTATGTGTCCATTAATTTATATTCTTAATATCTAGATCCAGGCCTAGGCCTAGAAATATATCTCTATAGATATGGTTCTAAAAGATATATTGAATTCCTCATATTATTACCCCTGGGTCCGAATGCCACGACATGTCTGCCATAGTTGTGAAGAACAGCGAAGTCAAAACAAACTCTGGCGTGAGTTCAGTAGGCTTAACTCAAGTTTACTATCGCTTTCTGGAGTTTCAAGGCTTTTTTCAACGGGGAAAACACTGACTCCTTTATCTAATTAGCAAAAAATAACACCTGAAATTGGCTGTAAAAATAATTTTTTTCTACAAATACAAATAATACAGATAAAACAAAGAAAAGAATAAACGTACATAAAGTAAAACGATATAATTATGTATGCAATATACTATTAATTCAAAAAGCCATGAGAATATCACGGTCCCATGGTGTAATGGTTAGCACTCTGGACTTTGAATCCAGCGATCCGAGTTCAAATCTCGGTGGGACCTCGTTATTTTGTTTTTTTTTTTCCTCATCCTGCAACTTTCATAATAATAAATCTACTAGTTTCTTCACCCATTTGTTTTTTTTTTTTGTTTGTTTTTTTTTACTTTTTATCCTATGTCGATTTTCATTTTATTGTGTTGTTTCTATCATTGGCATTCACAACTTTTGTCCTGACAACTATCACTTTCAATATCTAATCACCCTGTTCTGTGCCATAATTATAGGCCTAATATTATTCTACTATCCTTCATCTTACTGGCATAGGAATTGCTTTTCGTTTTTTTTTTTCCGTTTTTTTTTCAACATTTTTTGGAGACTATTCAAGCGAATAATTGTATATGTTGGTACATTGTTTTGAATTTAAAAATAATGATAGTTTACACAGAGATACCGGTAACAAAAGGTTTTATAATTCAGAGGGGCTAATGGAAAAACGGGTGATATAATAATTTTGCTTTTTTTCAAGGCAACTTCTCCTATTTTTAAAGTCAGGTGACTGATCCAGAACACTTTCTTTGCAAATAAATCTATAAAAATATGTAACTTTTAAGTTTTCAAACTTTAAAAAATGTGATTTCTCATTTTAAAATGTGATATCACCAGTTTTTTTCCATTGAGCCCTTTATATTTTATAATTGTTCTTGTTGTCTTTACATCTCGACGACGATATAGCCTGGCGTCGAACGTTGAACATAAAGAAACCATTAGACCAAACTAAACCAATGTAAATGTCTGAGATGATATTAGATATAATTATTTATGTAAACACGCAGTCACCAGAGCGGAGCTCACAT
The DNA here is from genome assembly GCA_003991915.1 of Elysia chlorotica. Classification (NCBI taxonomy): domain Eukaryota; kingdom Metazoa; phylum Mollusca; class Gastropoda; family Plakobranchidae; genus Elysia; species Elysia chlorotica. The sequence continues at coordinate 50,586 of RQTK01000116.1, read as the reverse complement.
TTCGGCGTAAAAAGTGTAACAGTGATGTATCTCTCATAAATCATTACAAGAGTTAGTTCAGATTGAAACGCAAATTGTAATTTTTGTTCAGGCTACTCAACCTACACTTCAACAATGGGAAATGGTCCAACCGTTCCTACAATTGCAATTGTATAATTCGCTTGTACTCTAATTGCAATTTGATGTCTACTTTAGTGACTTTAGCTTCTGGGGGGCGCGGTGGCCCTGGGGTAGAACATCGGCTTCTCACGCAAAAGGTTCGGGTTCGAGCCCTGGCGATTGCACTTCCTACTGGTTGGGTCGGTG